>JANCRA010000653.1:0-20805 GCA_024362935.1 Setophaga petechia | reverse complement strand
TTTTGCTAAAATGTATAAAGTACAAATTATGCATCTGTGCTGCCTTGAAAACGTTCACCAGAAATGACTGTAGCTACCTCTCCTAATTTTCTCCCAGGAATGACTGAGGCAGAACTCCTGCCTGATTTCCTAGATCCTGACAGAAAGCCTAGGTACATTTTTCTCTGTTGTAAAATGTTCAGGAATAATAGAACATTCTGACAAAACTGAGCATTGCAGGCCATTTAAATTATTTTCCTTGATGGACAAAGAGGGATGTTGTACTGGTATCATCAAAAGGAAAAAAAAAAAGACTAAACCAGAGAAAAATATTTTATAGTTAGCTGTAGTTGTAAGACTTTGCAGGAGAAAGAACAACTGTTTTTATTTCTATTCCTTTCTTAAGTAAAATAGAGTCTTTTCAGATGTAAAAACAAAATTACTGACATAAAATCTGTTTTTGCAGCGTAATGGTGTCATAGGAAATTATAGACTTCTAATGCACATAGTACTAAATATTTCTGAATAATCTCTTTAATTTTTACAAAATAAAAGGAAGTTGCTGCCTGTAATTGAACTGAGATTCTTTCTACCTGCTATGATACAGTCCTCATTAGAGAATTTTGGCTAAATTTTAGAATGCAGAAATACCATCCAGGATCAGCATCTACATTGGTTTATTATTTGACCTTTTTTTCTTTCTGAACGTTGGCTACTTGAAGAAATTAAAATGAAATTATTAACACTTTTGATATTTAGACCCATTATGGTTGGCTATTGAAACATCTTGAAGAATTTTCCTTATTTTTGATAATAAAATATATGGTTCCAAATATTTTCCAATATTTTCCAAATATTTTACTAATTGGTAAAAATTTTAAAGCATGACTGCATTAACAGAAGCAGTGTTGCTTTATAGTTAAAACCAAAATATGTATGATGCAGAAGGAAATTTTCTAATATATAATGTTTTTGTCACAAGAGCTCTCTCACATGCATTTTTAGTGTTTTTTCTTTAGTTACAGTACATTTTGGGCTATACAAGTGTACTTAAAGGTGGTATCAACCTGCAGAATGAATATATACTGACCATGTGAGCCCTCTGAGACCACTGAGATTGAGAGACAGTAATCAAGAAAAAGAAACCTCAGAAGAATCAAGTGAGTTTTTATTCCTGAATTTGGCACTGATTTTTGTGGTTTTTTGTCCATACTTCAGCTTCCTTTTGTAAAAGACAGAAGAAATAGTAATTAATGAATACTATATTATTGCAATACTGCACATAATGCTGAAGTATTGTGAACTTAACTGGATAATGCATGTTCAAACACTTGAAATGAATTTGTTGATGCAGAGACAGTTATAGTGAACAGGGTGACATCAGACTGGGGACTGGTTGTTAAAGAGGTTCCACAGGGCTCCATGCTCAGCCCCATGCTCTTCAACATCTTCATAAATGACTTGGAGGCAAGACTGGAAGGGACACTAAGTAAGTTTGCTGGTGACACTAAATCTAGATGATAGAGAGACCCTGAAGAAAGACCTTGGCAAATCAGAGGGCTGGGCAATCACCAACTATCTGAAGTTTAACAGGGGAAAGTGACCAATTCTACACCTGGGACTGGACAATCCTGATTGTGTGTATAGACTGGGGGATGAGGGGCTGAGGTCCTGGTTGATGGAAAGTTGAACTTGAGTCAGCAGTGCCCTGGCAGCCAGGAGGGCCAAGCCTGTCCTGGGGGCATCAGGCCCAGCATCACCAGCCAGGCAATGGAGGGGATTGTCCTGCTCTGCTCTGCACTGGAGTGGCCTCACCTTGAGTGCTGGGGACAGTTTTGGTGCCATGATATAAAAAAACCATTGAACTATTAAAGAGTATCCAAAGGAGAGCAGTGAAGATGGTAAGGGTTGTGGAGAAGAAGCCATACAAGGAGCTGCTGAGGTGACTTGGCCTGCTCAGCAAGAGAAGAGGAGACTGAGGGGACAACTCATGACACTCTTCAACAATCTCATGAGGGGAAGAGATGAGGCAGGTACAGATCTCTTCACTCTCATGACTAGTGAAAGGACTTGAGGAAATGACATTAAGTGAATTGTGGGAGGATGGTTTTTCTCCCAGGAGGTGATCAGGCACTCAAAGAGTGTTTTTCAGGGAAGTGGTCACAATACCAAGCTTGACAGAATTCAAGAAGCATTTGGACAATGATCTCAGGTAGATGGTGTGACTCTTGGGTTGTCCTGTGCAGGGCCAGGAAATGGATTCGATGATCCTTGTGATTTCCTTCCAACTCAGCATATTTTATAATTCTAAACAGAAATAAAAACTGTAACACACTTCAGGAAGAGAGCAAAATCCTAAGAATCAACTATGCGCATAATCCAACAGGAAAATGTTAAATCTGGTAGTTAAGTTCAGAGAGACTGGTTTCATTTGGTTTGTAATCTTGAATTTTAGTATGTGAGAAATTCACACAGTAAAACAGATAAAAGATTATCCATGAACCCATGACAATTCTTACAGGAATTACTCTAAGCTATGTTTTTCAGTCAATCTTGAGGGTGTAATAGTAATTTTCTTGTACACAAATATATGGATAGATACAGAAAACAGGATCATTTATATCTATGTCACTCCTGAAACTAACATTTATGAAGCTATCTATGTTCTAAAATATTTCAAGTGATAGCAGTTCCAGTGGTCTATTTAACCTTTCTTTCTGTTAGACCTAAATTTTTTTACCCTGAGAAAAAATCCCTCTCTCCCTAGCTATGTAATGTCATTATTCCTTCCCCTTCACAATACCTTTTACATAGTCAAAGACCATCATCATGTTTCTAAACCTAATAAGCTTCTTTTCTTCAACTTTAGACATAGTTGCATTTCCATGACCTATTTCCACACTTGTTACTATTACATGGGCTGTCATGAATTGAATCAAGCTAAAATGCTTAAAGCTGGAGTTAATATTCCAGCTGAGATATTACTACCACTTAGAAGAGGAAATTGTGACTTCAGGGGTATTTTGCAGGTAATAGTGCAGTTCTTGTCTCATTAACTTAAATGAGTTTTCATCATTAGTGTGATATTTTTGATTAATATATGTTGTGACTGTAATTCTGTTCACCACCCTTTTAGCATTTTCTGCAATGCTACTGCCCAGACAGGTTTTCTACACCCCGTGGTTGTGCAGCCATTTACATCTAATTGTGTGTAAAACTCTGTGGGTTTCATTACTAGATTGCATCCTAATTTTCCACAGTTTCTCATATTTGCCAAGTTTATTTGGATATGTATGTTTTTCCTCCAGTATTTTTGGACTTTGTCAAAATTTAACTTTGTTTATGATTTAAATTATTAGAATACCAGACTTACAGAACCCTATATGATATATTATAGTTTGAGAGTGTTGCTCTCTGGAAAATACTATTGCCAGTTAGGTGTTGATATCATAACAGTTTAATTTTTCTAGATTTCTTATGAGAATCCTGAAAAGGTGGAAAAGCTAGCTGAAATGAAGATATGTGATATCTAACACTTCCTTTCTATTCACAGAGTCTATTACTCTGTCATAGATGGAATTAATTTGGTTTAATATGATCTAGTCTTCACAAATGTTTGTTACTCTTCCTTTTATCCACCAGGTAGATAAATTTATTTTAGTCTGTGTATTCTACTACTTCTCCAGGATCTGGTGAAACTCAGGACATGAACCAGATCTGGTTACTGAAGTTCTTAGAAATGTCTCTGGCCTGAATTAAGGTGCAAATGAGACCATATGGCAGAGACAAGAGTATGAGCTTTATTTGATAGTAAATATGAGAGAGAGAGAGAGGAAGGTAGGAAGGTAGGAAGGTAGGAAGGTAGGAAGGTAGGAAGGAAGGAAGGAAGGAAGGAAGGGAGAGAGAAAGAAAGAAAGAAAGAAAGAAAGAAAGAAAGAAAGAAAGAAAGAAAGAAAGAAAGAAAGAAAGAAAGAAAGAAAGAAAGAAAGAAAGAAAGAAAGAAAGAAAGAAAGAAAGAAAGAAAGAAAAAGAAAGAAAGAAAGAAAGAAAGAAAGAAAGAAAGAAAGAAAGAAAGAAAGAAAGAAAGAAAGAAAGAAAGAAAGAAAGAGAAAGAAAGAAGGAAAGAAAGAAAGAAAGAAAGAAAGAAAGAAAGAAAGAAAGAAAGAAAGAAAGAAAGAAAGAAAAGAAAAAGAAAGAAAGAAAGAAAGAAAGAAAGAAAGAAAGAAAGAAAGAAAAAGAAAGAAAGAAAGAAAGAAAGAAAGAAAGAAAGAAAGAAAGAAAGAAAGAAAGAAAGAAAGAAAGAAAGAAAAAGAAAAAGAAAGAAAATAGGTGGAGAGTAACAGAAACAGAATAAAAAGGATATCACCACTCCATGGATCCCAACAATGTTCTGTTGACCCTCTCCAGCTGGGCTTCTTTTTGCTGAAGGTCGTCCCAGAAAGCAGAGAATCCGATGGGTTAATATATGCTCAGGCTAGGTAGGAAAATCCAGGCACCTCCCTGGGCAGGGGGAGTTTGCCCTTGTCTCTTACAACAGATTCTGGGTTTGCTGCATCACGTGCAGTCCTGTGGTGCAAGGCTTCAGGAATGACCTGGGGCAGGGTGGGGGAAGGTACTTCAGGGGGTCTTTGATGGATCATGACACGCCCTCAGCTGCCTCTCATGTGAATGTCCCATAGATGTGGCCCTCCCAGGGTCCCGGGTTTGTGGGTTTCACAGCTGGGCCAGTTTGTGTAAGGGAGGACGGGTCACTGCCTCTAACCAGAGGTTACACCTGAAACCTCCTCCCCCCATCCCTGTTTCAGGGGAGGCTTTGTAAGCTGGCTTCTGCAAGCTGTGGTCTCCCCCACCCCAAACTGAGCCAGGGAAGAATCTCTGCTGACTTTGGCTTTCTTGTGGATTAATTCCTCTTCTTCAGCTTTGTTTGCTTTTTCCTGGTTCTGAGATGATTAAAGAATGGGCTTTCCTTTATCTAATCTTAGTGGTTTAACTTACAGTCCAAAGTCCCAGTCAGGCATCTTTAGGGAGGCATCTCTGGTTGTAGCTTTTTTAATACAGTTTTTGTTATAATGATCAAAACGTGTTTGAGGCATGAACTTTTTCAGTCTCTGACAACTTGCAGCCCAGAAAACCAGCTATATCATGGGCTGCACTAAAAGCACTGTGGCCAGCAGATCGAGGGAAGTGATTCTGCCCTTCTGCTTTGCTACCATGAGATCCCTCTTGGAGTAATGAATCCACCTCTGAATCTCTCAGCATTAAAAAAATGGATCTGTTGGAGCAGGTTCAGAGGAAAGCTGGGAATGTGATTGGAGGGATGAGAAATCTCTCTTCTTCTCTAAGAGAGATTACCTACAGCAGAGGAATTGGAAACAAATGATCTTTAAGGTCTGAAACCATTCAGTGATTCTGTGTTTCTGTGACTGATGTTGACTTGATTGGTCTATAATTTTCTGAGTTACTGAATTATCTTATTTCTAAAGACAAGTTGTCTTTGTGTTTTTCCAGTCCTCCATAATTTCTGCAGTACCTACTTCTGGCAGTTTAAGGATTTCATTAACAACATATCTCAGAACAAGTACTTCATCAGCTCTTTTTAATTTTAAGGGGAAGTAATATATGTAAATATGTCTATTGTTTCCATGCTTTGTTGTAATTGGAGTTCCTACTCTTCTGCAAAAGATGCCAGTGACTTTTTTAATGAAGATTGAACTAAAAACGCATCAAATTGATTCCCTTCCCAAAGTCACTGCTTGATACTTCATAGTTCCCTTATTCTTCTGCCCAGCAGTAAGACATTTCATTTCCTGGTCTTCCTCTTATAATGAGGTTTGGAATTATTACTTTGTTTACATATTTGAAAATGTTAGAGGTATCATTGATTAGGAGTAACCAACATAATGTTGGATTTGCAAAGCTGAAGTACAAGTCATTACATGTTTCTGATACAAAAGTATCATTAGAAGAGAAAGAAATGTAAAGTGACATTTGAAAATCAAGGCGACTCTACAAGTAACTCCTTTATCTAAAGGTTCCAGTGGCATCAGAATACCTGTATGACTGTCCAGAGAATAATTATGACAGTAGCAGAGGGAAATATCATATTCCTTCACAACCTGTGTATGTAAAGGCCTCTTGGAAAACCTGCAAGTGCTCCATACCCAAATGTCTGCTGATGTCCCAGTATGTTTATTGTTACAATAATGGTGCACTTCCACTGCCTGGCACCTGTGGGCAAACATGCCCTTGAAAGCCATCCCCATTTCCACCTTGCACCATGTTTCCATATTCACTCTCTCTACTGACAGGAAATCCAATTCAGAAGGCAGATTTAAAATGCCCTAATGCAGAATGTAGTGGCATTCTTGTGAGTGTGCGTGTGAAAACAAATACAGTGGGCACTGAATTAATATTATAGATTTATTTTACTTTAGAAGTAATTATAAACAGAGGAGAGCAGCATGAGTGATAGTGTGAAGCACAGAATGAAGCTGAAATTAAATGTTTTTTGCTGCAGGAATTATTAGTCCAGTGTATGAGGTGACCACTAATAACTGGTGTTGCTGTTGCTAGGAGCTATCAAAAGAAATGTCACTCCTCACAGCAAGTGATGAAATTTGACATATGGCATCAAAGGATCATTAAAACTACTCCTGCTGCAGAAGAGGTTGTGTCTTTTAAGAGACTTTCAAGCAGAAAAGGTTATTCCAAGAATATGAAAGGGTATGCCTTATTTTCTTTATTTCTTACTAGGTAATTAAGAAGCAGTAAAAATAGCAAAAATGGATAGAAATAAGATACAAAAGAAGATCTAGTCTTCTTGATTTTCAATGTTTTATGGAGTAAAAGTAAGAAACTACCAAGATAATTTCTTTCTTAATTCTAGAGCACAGTTAATGATAAATCATTAATACACATAGCTGGAGAAGTTCACTAACTTTTCTCAAAGTTTGGTTCTGCATTCTACAGCTATTACCTTAGTGAAACTTCTCTATTAGTTTTGATAGCATTTTAAAGTGTGAACATTGAAAATTTTGGTCAGAAGCCTGGAACAGTTTGATATTCTGTTTGTCATGCACAGACTCATCTATATATAAGAAAATTGCTGTTGATTTCAGTTGGTGTCAGCACAATTTCTGAGTCACCACTGAATTAATACTATAGAAGAACTCTATTTCATAGCAATGAAGGTTTCTGTTGTAATTATATTTGTGATTTTATTCCTGAATTAAACTGGAATTTTCATATATTTTTCTAATATTCAGCTCATACAGTTCTTACTCTTGTTTCAGACAAATAAATAAACACATAAAGACTTGTTTATTGCCTGTGCAGATTTCTTGGAAGTTATTGCTAGAAATTAATACACATAGAGAAAGGATTCAAATAAAACTTTGCTGTAAATCTGATATTTATAAAGTTTCAGTGTGCATTTACTAGGAAAACTGAAAACTAGAACAGCTTAAAAATATAAAAAGAAAAAGAATTAGTGTCTGTGTGTATTCTGTGGTTACACAGAGCAAACGTATGAACTATTACTAATTATATTTCTTCACTTAAATGGGATTAGTCACAAAATCATTGACATTTTTACCTCTCTCCTCTGCATTCTCCATGGACTGATGGTCTAGGATTTTCCAAACTATATTTTATTGACAACTCTGCCACAATCTCTTAGAAAATTCTGCCACAATCTCCTAGATAACTCTGCCACAATCTCCTAGATACCTGTGGCCAGATCACTGCCTTTGCATTCCATTATACTAGTCTGCAAAACAGTGGCAGTGTTACTAAAAAGGTCCTAGATATTTCTATTGGTGTTTCAACTTTATTCCTTTAAGCTGATGTATTTTGAATGTTTCCATGGAAAATGTTGTATATGTTGACCTCTGTTAATACATATATTCTATATTCACTGAGAGAAAAATTCATAGATTCATAGAATCCCAGAGTATCCCAAGCTGGCAAGGACCACTGTCAGAATCCAGGACATTCCTCTGGCTGCCCTGGAGGAACTGAGGCCCTGGCAGAGGGCTCAGAGACCTTGGCACGGAGTCAAAAACACCTATGCCTTTGATTTTAGCCTATGGAAAAAAACTACCAACTTTGTATGAAGATGTACAAGCCACAAGAGTTTGAATAGAATGATAGCAAATTTATCACTGGGTGAAAATGTAGAATTTTGGGGATTTTAGAATGGGGGTTGAGGAGGCAAGATAGAGGAATCTGGGCATGTCCTGTCTTTCTCCTTCTTCTTCTTAGTCTCCATCTTCTGCTGTGATGGTGGCACTTTTGGATTGGTTTAGAGCAGACACAAACTGTCTAACATAAGTGATAGGTATTGGAAAATTGTTGTAAATAAAGTACATGTAGTTTTTAGTATAAAAAGACAGCACCGCCCTGAAGGCAGTCAGTGCGCCATGAACCGGCGTGCTGGACAGATCTCAGCAGGTCGGAGAATGACAGTGTAATAGATAAGAGCAAATAAACGACCTTGAGAATGAGAGCCAAGGAATTCTGCCTTCTTCTTTGGTCTCAGGGCTGGGAAAAAGAGATTTTCTAACACCTCAGGATCATCCCAACACCAGAGACCCCGTCAGATTACAAGAAACATCAGGTCCAACTACCTGCTACTCACACAAGCCCAACTTTAGATCACTGTAAAAAATTTCAGTTCACTTTTAAATAACCTTAATCTTCAATTCTGACAACACAAACGAGCAATCAATGCAGTGTTAGAGAAACTGTGCAGAGCAAGTAGATATGAAAGCTGTTGCACAATGTGTCTGCTGAATCTCCTATAACCCAAGGCTTTAGATTCCAGTTTTTGGCACTGATTCCAAAAATTCCTTTGCTTAGTTTATTTCTATTGTTAAGTAATGTGGTCTACATTTATCAAGATGATTCAAAATTATGATTCCTTATATAATATTTCTATCCACAGCCCTAAAAGTTGATATTGTTGAAGCCATAAGAAAAGAATTGATTTGCATCATTCTGCCTTCTAACAGTGAAAACAAATTTTGATCTTTTCCATTAATTTCTTTTAAGTGCTGGAAATCAAATAGTGATATTAAAAGGGGGAAAAGGGACTGGATCTTAGAACTGCTTCAGAGACAGTTTTCAGTCAATCTTTGGCTAAAACAGACAATGATTTCTTTAGCAGTCTTTCTGCTGTGTGTTGTTCTCCTTTTCAGGACACCAGAGAAAAGAAAAAATAAAAGTTTCTCAAATCTGAAAAAGCTTATCAGAAATCCAAGGGTGAAACAGATTATTTGGTTACAGTGGTGATAAAAGAAGATTTTGGTTGATCTTTCTCTTTTGAAGCAGGCAAATATGGAGCTACAGAGAGTGATTTGTTAATCATACTCTTGGAGTTAATTTACAAAGAAAATGTTAACTTAAAACAACATGCATTTCCATGATGTGACAGGAATAGGGGTGATTTGCTGGCAAAAAGCCACAAAAGCTTTTCCAAATGGCTTAAGAGAATGTGCTGTCTGGGTTTGAATCTAGACATCAGGGGAATAGTGTGTTGAAAGAATACATAAAACTGTAAGTGCTGCATCTATTTTACAGCATTTGCTTTAAACAGCATTATTTCAAGATCAGAATCAGCCACAGCCCAATAAATAAGCAATATTGAGCAATTATGCTATGATGGATAAAGGCTTAGGAACACTTATTTTTTTCCAGTTTAACTAAGTCATGGACAGACCAGGACATAAGTGACCAAATTAGAAAAGCTCTGCTAGAGATACCATGCAAATCAGGTAAAGAATGAAGATTTTTAACTCCTGTCCTGCAGCCTAGCATTTCAGAAGGGTCCCATAGTAGCAAGGCCTGGTTTTTTAGTCATTGCTACCTAAAAGGGAGCCACCCAGAAAAAGTGAGTGTCAAACATGTTTTGTGGTGTCGCTTTTTATACCAAAATGTAGTGTGACAAAAATGCAAAAGTGGGCAGAACCAGTCTAGAATTCCTCAGCACTCTGCATTGGTTTTGCAATAGATCTCTGGAACTTGTAAGGATTTACTAATGCACATTCATTCAATGCTTTGAATAACAACTGTACCTTTGATATTAACATTCTTATAGGTGAAAACCTCATACACGTGTTTTTAGATAGAGAAATTCTTCCTCCTGCCTTCAAATGAACCCTGGTCTGAGTTAAAATTCTGATAATTACCATATCCTCCCATTTTGAATGAATCTGCTGGCAATGAGTTCTAGACTAATAGCTCAAGAAAATTGCCTTCTACAAAAATCTCCCATTTAAATGTTTTTCATTTTGCTTTTCCAATATTCCTGACTGTGATTCAAGAAGAACTAATTTACTGATTAGCAGCAAAACTTAGATGCATGGATTCATAAATCTATTTATTAAACCTTATGGGAATGATGCTATTCTGAAGACTATTTGTTCTTACACAAAGTCCAGTAAACTAGAATTGAATACCAATTTATCATCTTTGAGGGTCATAAAACTTTGACAACTTTCTAATTAACAGTAATAAGATTATTGTTTAAAATTGCACTAGCTAAAACTGAAAAATTCAAATCCTTTAGTTGTCTCATGACCCACTCAGTCTTACCAGATGCTTTTTGTTCCTTTTTTTCTTCTTGCTTTGGACAGTTGGTTCATCTTATTGATACATTTTGTTGCTGGTAATCTTCCTCTCACTCAGCCACCTGATTATGTTTGTTTATGCATGTTATATTTTTAAATACATATTATGTACATTTATGAAGATTCTTTCATTCAGCTGAATACTGGGATTTGCAAAGAAAGTGTTTCAGTATTTTATATTCTGAAGGACACAACATTTTTTGAAATGTTTTTTAAAACTTGGTATTTAAATGGGTTTCCCATACAGAGAAGATTTTATGCAAGTTTGTTTTTCAGGGTAGTTGTGATGTATAGAAATTATATACTTAGAACAGTAACTTTTATCTTCTCTGTCTAATGAGGGAAATCTAAAAAATAAACACCATTTTTAAATTGCCATGAAAGGGAAGAAAAAAAATACTTTGGAGAATTAAATTTAACTTTTACTGTAAGTAACTAAAAAGAGAAGGATTGATTTTAAACCTAAAATACTCTAAAATGCTCTAGTTTTCTTACAAGTATGGGCTTAGACAGTCACCTGTTTTTTGGTTGTGAGGTTATTTTAAATGTAGTTTAGATTGGTGCTATCATTTTCAAATTGCTGGTTTCAATTGCATCTGGAAGTCACTGGAAGCTTGGAAATGCAGGAGGGATAAATGCAGGAAATGGTGAGTAAAATTCTAAAATGGATAGTAGCCTTTTATTCCACACACATAGATATTAATGTCTGCAATGGAAGTTCTTCAATAACTTGTCTCCAGCAGTAAATTATGTATACTTCTCTGAGATACACTAAATTCCATTTCTTGCATTATGGCTATAATCAGGGCACTGGATTTCAGTTCTTTTCATCACAAGTTTTGTCTCTCAGTGGTTGATAGACTGATGGGTCTCATTAAGTTTAGATTACACCTATCTGTATTAAAGTACCTTTACCTCTTTCCAGAAATATCTGCAATGAAGCCACATGGAAAAAAAAAAAAAAAAAAAAAAAAAAACAACTAATCAGTAACACAGACTTTTTCTGGTTTGGCAGACTGTTACATCCATCAAACTGTCAATTTTGAATAATATGTTTGTTTATCACATAGAGATCACAGTCTTTCATGATTAACCTGCACTAAAAGAAGTAAAGGCAAACAGTCAACAAAGTATAACACTCTGTTGACAGACGTGTTCAGTGTTTCATGTCCTGGTCCCAGTTCTGAAGTGGAATCCTGAAAAACATGATTCTTCATTTTGCTAAAGAAAAAGTCATTTTTTTCTTGATGAAAATTAAAAAAACAACCCCAGGATCTGAAGGTCAGAGTTAATATTTATTTTGGTAAATCTCATTTTCTGTTGGATAGTAAACCTACGTTTTGTTTTGAGTTTTTCTTCTAGTATCTTGATGGTTTCTATTCTTGTTCTTTATAGTATCTCTGTTTTGCTTGTTATTTGCAGACTAGCTACAGTTGTGTTTTCTGAATGATCACTTGAAATCTCCTCAGCAGATGCATGGATAAGAATAATATGAGAGAGCTTTCCATCTCAAAAGAATTCCATATACAACAGGAGAAAATGTTCACTTTTTTTGCCCATGGTATCCAAACACAGTGAATTCATGATCTAAAAACATAGTTTCCTTTGCTCTTCCTTGCAGCTTTCGGTTACAGGTTCATAATAAAGATTATGTCTACTCTGACTACAGTGTTACTATGGAGACTTCATGGCATTTCTTAAATCTTCATTATTATATCCCATTACTTCCTCACCACACTAACAAATACTTGCCAATATATTATTTTAAAAATATGCAATGCAAATTTAGGTGCCTAACCATACACATATTAGTGATACATGAGAAAATTAAAGGCACCAAAGATCTAAATTTAAAATGTGCCATGTGAACTGCCAGTAATAGTGTATTCTTGGATTATTCATCCACAATGCTTTATTAATATTAAGTTTTGGTGTGGTTTTTTTTCCAAGTTTCAGGAAATCTTTCAACCATTGCATAATTTCACCTTCTAGTATGGTCTGCATGTTTTTTATCTGACCCTCTTCAGATTTTATTTTTTCCTAAAATTATTTGAGATTATTATTACACTGTACTGAACACATGCAGCCAAATTAATGTAATGCAATTTTCACAATATCCCAAACTACAATGTTTCATTAGGGCATTAGCTCAGGCTGCAAACATAAACCCTATTCTTTGCTGCTATTTGTATGGGTTGGGTTAGAGTACTATACCAGGCAAATTGATTGATACATGCCAGGGAGAACATCAGCTTCTATCTTTCAGAATATTTAACATGGTTATTTCAAAAGCATAAAGAGGCAAATTAATCTACTTTAAAGCA
The DNA here is from genome assembly GCA_024362935.1 of Setophaga petechia. Taxonomy (NCBI): domain Eukaryota; kingdom Metazoa; phylum Chordata; class Aves; order Passeriformes; family Parulidae; genus Setophaga; species Setophaga petechia. The sequence goes on along the minus strand of JANCRA010000653.1, from coordinate 7,874 downwards.
GCTTCTCCATCTGGTTACAACTTGATAGCATGTTTCAAAATGGCAGTGCATTTTAATATGTTAGTAGGAAGCATAAGTGAAGACACAGCTGATAATGAAAACTTCGTGTAGTTTGGCCATTTAACTTATATCATGCTAAATAGCTTAGTGCTTTGAGACAACCTACTTTAGAAACAAAGAAGAACTCTATTATTATTTGAACTCTAATGTGAAACTTCTGTAGTTTAAATTCGCCATTCAAAGCTGCTTTCGGGGTGAGTGTAACTTTAAGCCATGCTTGAACATTTTTCTAACCTTTTGAAATGTATTCCATTTGAAAACTTCCCAAGTAAGCAAAGAACTTGATATTTGAAGAAACAGAGACAAGCTCTTTTCAAATTATAGCAATTAATGAATTTCTAGCAGTTGATAGTTTTCTGCATTATCAAAAATCCCTTCTCCTTTCCTCCCTTTCCACACTTCAAATTAGAGATATAGCTTTGATTTTCACCTGAACCCATTTTGACAGATTCTGAAATGTTATACGTGCTAAGTTGCAACTGTACTTCTATCCTCAAATGGCGAGCAAGAAATGCTTTCCATGTACTGTCATATTCTGTGAAATATGTTACCCTCCAGCAGAATTATTCTCTGTTTCCTTTATTGATACATCATATCAGCTGTATATAGCATTGCACTGTTTAATTTTTCCCAGCTGCATTATTGAAACTGTAAGCCACTACACTGTCTACAGCAGTATAATATTTAATGCTTCCCTTGTGTATCTTCTGGTGATTTTGAAACTCTCCTTTCCTTTGTTTCATGTCTAAACCTCAGACTTAATTTTCAAACAGCAGTGAATACAAAACAGGAGTGAATAGTCCTGAAATGGTAGAAGTACCATTGTAAACCATTGATACCACCATTTTTGGTATTTTATCATTGTCACAAAAAACATTAATAAGACTGAATAATACCAGTGTTCCTGGCACTAATGACCATCGAATTTTGGGATGTATCTCATTTGGTTTGTTTTGTTGAAAGTTCCAACATCTTCGCATATTCTTGGAAGCGCTCTCAGGCAAAGGGCTCACTTGGTCATCCTTCTGAGCTAGTCAAGATATGAAGTATTATTTAAAGGTTTATTTGTGTCTGAGTGTAATTCTGATGTAACATTTTATCCCTTGACATTTAAAACACTATTTATCGTAGTATTTTAATAACCTAAAGAATGTGATTTTTTTTTTTTAATATTTGAAACATCACTATGTATAACCTTGCTCTGTGTACAGTTTAGTGCCTTAGCACAGAAAAGCTTGGTGACATGGTTGTTGTCAAGCAAAGCTGAGGAAAGAAAAGCTGTTCCTTGAGCTACTTCTTTTGATTTCTAATGATAAGAGAAGGTGACTTTTTTCATTGTCAGAAGAACCGAGACTTCTGCAGTTAAGGAAAAAAATAATATTTCTCATAGTATTTTTTAAAGATCCTTTAGCTAAAACAGTTTTTTCATAGGCTGTCAAGACAGTCTATTTTCCTTTATATGCAAAGAGAAGACATGACAATTTTCAATTTAATCCTATATACTATGGATAAAAAGGAAATTCTTATGGACTAGAGACATTTCTTTGTCTATTGAAAAGATAAAATGAGGATAGACAATTACCTCAGAGTGTGAATAGCTGTTCTTCAGAAATAGCTATACTTCAGAAAGGTTGATAATTCTGAAATAAGGCAGTGGTTTGGTTGTGCTACACTCTGTAGAATCATAAAGATTTTCTAGCTGTTAGATAAGACATTATTTCACAACACTTTTAGAAATAATTTCAGACACTTTATAATGCATTTTATTTTTCTGAATACTAGTTCTTATTAGAGAACTTCTGCAGTACTGTGCAGAAATTAGAATGAAGATCAATTTTACTAAAAAAAAAAAAAGGTTCCAACAAAATGCCATATTCATCAGTATCAAAGTAAGAGCATCTGACTCTTAATACTGCATTCATAGAAAGCTGCAAAATTCTTTTCTAGGTTTATGAATCACTATGAATATACATACTACATTTATGATGGTTATACTTTTCTCTAAGGCACCTCTAAGTGGCTTTCTGCCTAAATTTTTTATCCACCAAGCACTAGCATTCTTGAATGAATGCCATCTTTGTCTAAGTAGTACTACAGTAGCTTTGTTATTTTCGTTTTATCTGAGAGGTGAGCATCCAGTTTTTCCTTCGGATGATTTTTCTTTTTCTTTCTGAAAACTGAACTTCATTAAGGCAGAAATACTATAGAGTAAACACTACTGGTCTGACAATAAGTAAGCTGTAGAAAATAAAATGTGATTTTAAATTAATAAGAACTTTGAATTTCATATATTAAACATTTCATATATTAATTATTATATTATATAAAATCATTTATATATATACATTTTATATATTAAACATTAAATATTCAACTATTAAATAATTTAAATGAGGAAAAGATACTCAAACTGCAATAAATAAGAGATTTCTTAAGATTTTTTTAGATGGAAGCTCTTTCTGATTGGATTGGAAGAAAATAAGGTACAGATTGGCATTGAAAGTCTCAATGGCAAGGTAAATGTTATGGTTGGTGGCATCTCAGACACATGGGAAAAGCTTAAAAATATATCTAGATTTAAGTGGAAATGTCATGTATGCTTGAACATGCTTTGGTTTTCCTTCATTCAAAACTTCCAATAAAATAAATGGAAATAATGTATTTCTAGAAGAGAACAGGATATAGTTGACCACACAGCAACTGAAAGCAGGGTTATTTAATTATTAAATTTCAACAGCTGAGAATACTTTAAAACTGAATTTTATGAGTTATGAAAAGAAATAATTCTAATTCAGAATCAATGCAATAAATTTCTGAGATTAAAAGAAAGTATATAGGGCTGCAAAGTGTAATTGGGTGCTCTTGAAAAAATCAGTTAGTCTTTGTTAATGCAGAGATCTACAAATACAACACGCAAGCAGCAGGTGAAGAAGTAGTTTCAGTAGCTACTGTCAATTACTTTAGTTTCAAGATAGGTTGACTTCTCTGATTTTGTCTGCTTTTTGCAAAACCAAAGTTAATACTTTCAGCATAATGGAAATTTCCTCCCACTAAAAACTGCGCAAAATATTGTAAAATATTCCGAAGGAAAACCTGTGTGTGGAAGCTCTCAACATCTGAAATAGAATTCTTGAAGCTGTTAGTTGTTTATGAGGAAAGTTTCTTTCAGTTTGGCTTTATCATGCAAAATCAAGTAGGTAACAGGGGGATGAACTCTGAAGCATTCAGCCATTCACACTTCTTCCACTACCTCTCATGCTGAATAGTCAATTAAAGAGATGAGAGCCTCAGGTCCCTGTATTTTTTAGGGTTTGGCATCAGGATAGAGCTAGGTACTGAATGATCCCTGAAGACCTTGACTTCCAGCCTTTACAACTTGACATCCATTGCTGTCATATGTTTAATATGGTAACTGATCTCCAGAAAGCAAATATGAAACAAATGTTTGAGTTTCCAAACAGGAAACATCACTTGTACAAAAGAGGTAGTGTCTACCAGGAATAATTTCACCTGAAATTTCTTATACAGCTAGAGCCACCACTTCTTTCAGGCTCGGTATATCTGTCCACAGAGAAAGTAAAATATATTTACTTTTTAAATTAAATCATAAAGAAATAAGTCAACTCTATGTTTCTCTGTCAGGTCAGCTTCTCCATATTTCATGAAGTATTCTGCTTCTGGAAGTGAAAGTTAAGAAACTTCTCTTTCTTCAATACATAAAAGGCATCATGCAAAGTGAAAATAACGTTAAAAAGTCTGTGAGGTCAGAACTCCATTCGGTTAAAAAATACTGAAATGAGATCATTCAGGGAGACTGAATCAGAAGCAACTGCTTTGCCAAGCTGCAGCTGATTTCTATTCATTTTTATCTAGTAAGTTCCATACGCATAAACAAATTATGACTGAACTCAAGACTGAAGGTGACTCATTTTTCCCTCTTTACAAATAGAATATCAGGTATTTGGAGGGGAAAAAAGAAACCCTAGGAAGAATAATATAGTGTTTATTTCCAGAGGCAGAAACTCATATCATATTGTTGATTAAAACACAGGACCACTTATAAATAAGACTGTTTCAAAGTGAAGGTCAGAGATAGCCTCAGCAAAAAATTAATATCCCAGATTAAAATGTTAATGTTCTATCTGAAATGCAAAGAAAGAAATGTACTCTTATTTAGTGACATTTACTGAATTCTAGCAAAGATTACTACATTAATCTGTTATTCATTTTCATTAATCTGAAACAGAGACAAATATTTAGGGGCAGGGTTTGAACATTCTGAGCCCTTAAACTTCTGCAAACTAGAGCAAGGTAGACACAGCTTTTTAAGCAATATTTGGGACTATTTTCTTTCAGTTAAATAGACCAAGACATAAAAAATGGTCAAATATTAGTTATACTTTCCAGACATCACTGAAAACCAAGATTAATTATTGAGACTGAAATTGTGGAAATTAAACCTGTGAATTCAAAAACCATATAATGACAGAATAAAAGAATACCCCATATGCCATATATTAATAATATCTCTAAGGTGATCTCAGATTTTCTGCTTGTGATCAAGTTCAGACAATTTCTGTTTTCTAAACACAAGGTGACAATAGTTATTGTGTAGCATGTAGTTTTGTATGTAAACGCTAACACCTTCATCAGTGATTGTGCCTGGACATTTTCTTTACGCTGTCCATCCATTTGCAAATATTGCAGGTGTGGAAATAGGTATGAAAATGTTTTTGTGCTTCTAATACCCTTGTGTGTGGATTTGGTAGACTGTGTGTTTTATATGTGTACAATAGGTATAAATAGTGCTGATAATTTGGCAAATTATGGTGTATATCTGCTTTCCAGCTGGCTCAGGTATTTTTCACCCGTTTTTGAAACATCTTCCTTTCTCTGGGACTGAAACTTAGTTTGTATGAGCTACTATATTAGTTGGGGTCTCTAGAATTCACTGGATGTCCTCTATAGATATTGGATGGTAAAAAGGGTCTTCTGTGGTTGGTCTGGTTTGGGGAAGGGGTTCCTAGGAAACCAGGAGATAAGACTTAAAGATCCTTACAATCTCAGAAAATCTATCCAATGCCAGTTTCTACGAATGTGCAGCAGAAGACTTATAAGTTTTACCAAGGATTTTCAAAATTTTCTTTTACCTTTGTTTTCCTTCTAATTCAAATCTGAAAACAAAATCTGGGTAGCAAGACTCTGGACAAGGAAACATCAAGGATGTATGAGGGAGACTGCTGTAGGCAAAACAAAAGGGACATCAAGTGCCTTCAATCAAAAAGTCTTATGAAGGCTCAGCTCAAATGCTTGTCAAATTGCATCACTGCATTGATCCCATCCTCTACCACTGCCTTTTTTGGTGGTATTTCAGTATTGCTATGGGTTTGTTTCTCATTATTTCACCATATAACATAAAATATATGCTTTCCCTCCATCACGGCCCTGAGGCAGTGGTAGTCTCGTTTTTCTTTACCCACATCCCATCCTCCTCCCATCTTGACCACAACCCTGCACCGTATTTCAGCTCCCTGGGGTGGCAGCTCCTGGCAGAGTAACATCCCAGCTGGGCTGGTCTCCAGCTACCCATAGTCCTGCCCTGCCTGGCCATTGGGCCACCCACACACTGCTTTCCCAGCCTGGCCTTGGCCCATTCCAGCTCCCGGGGAGGTTCCTGGGACTGAATCTGTCCCTGGTGCTCCTTGCTGCCAGATCCTGGCTGGCACTCTGGGACAGGCTCGGGCTTCCAGACCCTGCCCTGACAGAGTCATGGGGAGCTCTTGCTGCTACTGGTGCCCTGGCCCCCCTGGAAGCCACCTGCTCTTGCTGCTTCCTGATTCCCATCACTTTCAGTCCCTAGTATAAGTTTGTGAAGCCATCCTCAGCAAGAAAAAGCAACCACAAATAAAGCTCCCCTGCAGCAGACTGTTATTGTTCTGCTGAGATACACTCTGGGAGACTTTCAGAGTTAAAAATGGAAGCATGAATCTCACATAGGCCTAAGCTGAACCACTTCATACCTGTCTTGGACCAAAAGAGGCTCCTAAGAGTCCAGTCACTGTTGTGTCAAAGGGCATTTCCATGGTTTTACCTTGATATTCACCCCTCAGAGAGTCCTAAACATCTTGGCCAGGCAACCTGTGCCAGCTGGGGAGGGATGTTTCCATGTCTTTAAGGAGAGGTGCTGCAATATGTTTCATATTCATCAGCATCAATCAATATGTCATCTACTACTTATTTTATTTACTGTATTCAAGAGGTCCAAGATATCATTCTTTTCAAAGAAAACAAACAACTGTGTCTTAAGTGAACCAACGAAGGCCAAGGCACTCTATTATCCAAAGCAAATACACTTTGAAAAAAAGACATGGTACAACAAAAATACCGGAGATAAAAGATGCAGTTTTCTAAACAAAGTAGCCTGACTGAACAAACCAACCTGACTAAGCAGATGCATAATGCATAAGCTAAAACTTAAGTAATAAGTAAGAGAAGGACAGAAAAAGTCAGTCTGAGTTTGCCTGTTCTCATTATCTACTTTTATGCTAGTTTAAAGATTTCTGAGCAAAAAAGAAAAATGTGAAAACTTTGTAGTTCCAGACAAAATAATGGTACCTATTTTTCATTAAGATGCATCCTTTCTTGATAAGGTCACACTCCCCTCTTCCTCCTTCTGTTTCAAGATTTCTTCTTTCTTCTCCCTGCTGAATTTATGATAACAATTAGGAGAAATTCTGAATTCTTGGTTGGTTTTTTTTTCACATATCTTAGAATCTTTTCTGCTCCAGTCATTGAAACTAGTGTCATCATTGCTGGTTGCATTTAAGAGAGCTAAGTCACAAACTATTTATGACTTAATAAACATAAAACAGAGCTTTTTCATTCCACAATGAATTACATAGCGTATGTAAAGCCTTTTTTCAAAGTAAATTACTTTCTAGATAAATTACTTCCTCTCTAATTAAGTCTATCATAATAGAAAAAAAAAAGCCTAAAAGATGTCTTATCCTGTTTTACATCCTGTGTTTTAGTCACCATTTAGTAGCCATTTGAAAATTCAAGAATAGTTTCTGGTTCTTACACAAATCCATTTTGGGACCCAAAAAATGTGTGCAATATCCAGTACATATTGCACACATTTTTTGGGTCCCAAACAGTCTACCAAAAAAAAAAAAAAAAAGCGCTGCTACTATATTTTCATTTGATTTTTTCTAGGTTAATTTCTTTGGATTCTGTGGAAGCCTGTCTTGCTTGAAAATTTATGGGTGGCCGTAACACTAACCTGTGAGCAGAGAAACGAGGGAATTCTGATTTCTTCTTTTTTTAATTTCTTTCAGTCTTCTCATCTATTCAATATAAAGGAAGCATCAAGTCCATTATCATTCAGATTGCATAAAGTTAAAAAGTAAAATAATCTTATATTATTCTTTCGTCACCATGCTGCTACAAGGACATAGTCTAGTCCAAAATGCTGTTGATGCTGAGTTTGGTGCTGAATGAGACTCTTGGGAGTAATTTGTATTCCAACAGGTACACTATTTTATTACTGTTACATTTAACATACGGTTACTGCTACTGTATGTGGAACTCTATAGCTTCAGGAACCAATTCAGTGAGACCTCAGCTTGAACTGAGACATTACTAATTGCAAATTAATTAAGTTATTTAAGGCCCTGCTGTGTAATGCTGATGTGAGACTGAGCTGGCTATTCTGTCACTTTTGTGAAAAAATTAAAGGTCTTGTAAAAATGCAGAATTTTATAACAAATTAAATGAGGGATTCAGAAAAGAGACCGCTAAGGTTTTAAGCTGAT
>JANCRA010000652.1:20000-21027 GCA_024362935.1 Setophaga petechia | reverse complement strand
GGGACACCAGGTCTACCCCGGCTCCGGCCGGACACCAGGTCTACCCCGGCTCCGGCCGGGGACACCAGGTCTACCTCGCTCCGGCGGGACACCAGGTCTACCCCGGCTCCGGCCGGGGACAACAGGTCTACCTGGCTCCGGCGGGACACCAGGTCTACCCCGGCTCCGGCCGGGGACACCAGGTCTACCCCGGCTCCGGCCGGGGACAACAGGTCTACCTCGCTCCGGCGGGACACCAGGTCTACCTCGCTCCGGCGGGACACCAGGTCTACCCCGGCTCTGGCCGGGGACACCAGGTCTACCCCGGCTCCGGCCGGGGACACCAGGTCTACCCCGGCTCCGGCCGGGGACAACAGGTCTACCTCGCTCCGGCCGGGGACACCAGGTCTACCCCGGCTCCGGCCGGGGACAACAGGTCTACCTCGCTCCGGCGGGACACCAGGTCTACCTGGCTCCGGCGGGACACCAGGTCTACCCCGGCTCCGGCCGGACACCAGGTCTACCCGAGCTCCGGCGGGCCGCCGGGGGTCGGCGTGGTTCCCGGGTGGCGGGCGCCGGCCGGGGACAACAGGTCCACCTCGCTCCGGCGGCACTTAGTCCGATTTCGGCGGGTGCCGGGTAGACCTGTTGTCGCGGCCGGCTCCGCAAGCTCACCAAGGGGTCGCTGTTGCGGGCCGCCTCCGACTACGTCATCGTAGGAGGCGGCCTGCGGCGGCGCCTCCTCCCGGTCGAGCTCCCTGCGTCCTCTTGGAGGCCTCGGCGGCTTCGGACTCGTCTGTCCGTATAGTGGGAGCGAGGTGACGGGCCGCGTCCCCGCAGGCTGACCCCGTGCCTGTGTCCGAGGCGGAGCGGAGCGGCCGCGCGTGCGGTCGCCGGGGGCGCAGAGTGAGTGCCGCCTAAGCCGGGACGAGTCGCGTGGCTTCGTCCCGGCTCCCGTCCTGCCCCAGAGTAGCGTTGGGTACGGCCCGCTGGAGAGGCGAGAGAGAAGGGCGCGGAAGAGCGGATCCGGGGAGGCGAGAGAGAAAAG
>JANCRA010000652.1:12500-15000 GCA_024362935.1 Setophaga petechia | reverse complement strand
GCGGCTCCTCCGGCCCTTCCCGCACCGGGGAGCGGGGCTTCGCCGCCCGGCGGAGTCCCGCTCTCGGGCCGAGCGGCGCCCCGCTCTCGCGCGCTAGAGGAGCTCCGAGGGCCGAGCCGCCTCCGGGCGTTCCGAGCCGCGCTCCAGGGCGCGCGCGAGCGAGCGAGCGGGCGAGCGAGAGACGCTCGGCGGTCGGGCCCCGCGTCCCCGCGCCGGCGGGGCGGGCCGAGCCGCGGCGGTCCTCTCGGGCGCAGCGCCGGGCTACTGAGGGAAACCCCGGGCCCCGAGAAAGGACGCCGCGGTGGTGGCGGCAGATGTCGGGCGCGCCCCCGCCGGCGGACGCTCCCCCGAGGGCGGCAGCGGGGGAGGCACCCCGGCGGGGCCATGCAGGTCGTTTCCCTCGCCCCAGGGCCAGGTACCTAGCGCTCCGCGCTTCGGCGGTTCCCCCCGGCTTTCCCGTCGGCGTCGTCAAACGCTGCGGGGGGCCGAAAGGGGGGCCGGCGAGCCGGGCGGCGGTTTAAAGACTCGGGCGGCTCGGCGCGGCCCCGCCGTGGCGGCGGCGGTGCCGGCGGCGGCGGCGGCGGCTGGTGTCGCCGCGGGCGGTGGTGCGGCGCCACTGAGGGGTGGGGAGCAGCTACTCCCGCCGAGCCCCTGCGGTGGTGTCCGTGGCCAGCGGCCGCGCGCTCCTCCGTCGTCGTCGTCGTCGTCCCCGCCGCGCGCGCGTTGCGGGGGTAGAACCGCGCCGCGCCGGGGAGGGGCGCCCCTGCCCCCCCCTCTCCGCGGCCCGGCCTCGGCGGAGAGGCCGCGGCGCGCGGTCGGCCGCGGGGCCGACCCCCGTCCGCCTCGTCGTATACGGGCGACGCCGGCAGTAGAGCGCGCGCTCTCTGCCCTTCCTCGGTCGCGGGGTTGCGGCCGCCGGGGCCCGCCGCGCTCTCTTCCTGGGCCGCCGCTGCCGCGGCGTGTCTCGCGCGCGCGGCGCCGCGTCCGGCGCGGCCGGCGCCCCTCTGGATCTCTCTCTCTCCCCTCGACGGCCTTTCCTCCTCGAGCCGCACCGGCGGCGCCGTCCGCCGGCCGTCTCCCCGGCTCGACCGCCCGCCCGCCCGGGGGGCGAGCGCTCGGCGGGCCCTCCGTCGGCGGAGGCCCGCGAGCGCGGGCGACCCCGTGCCGAGCGGCGGCGGCGCCGCTCGACGGGTGTCCCCCTTCCCTGCGGGGACGGTCGGCCGGAAGGCGCCCGCCGTCGCCGGCGGCGGTCCCGGCCCGGGCCCCGCTCGTGGCGTCCTCCGTCACCCTCCTTCCCGGCCGCGTGCGGTCCGGAGGAAAGGCGTGCGGGGGCGGCCGCGGGGGCGCTTCCCCGCCCGGTCTCCCCGCGAAAGCGAGGAGAGCGGGCGTTGCCCCCCGGCTCAGCCGCCGTTCCGCCTTCCCCCGCCGGGCGCGTGCCCGAGGCGAGGGGGGCCCCGACGGTGCGACGCGGCGGGCGGCGCGGTCCCGGGAGTGCGGCCCCGGCGGCGGCGGGGTCCTGCCGCCCGGCAGGCCTCGGGCGCTGGCGACGCCGGCTCGGGTCTCGGTGGCGTCCGCCTCCGGGGCCGGCGGCGGAGCGCGTCCGCCGGACGCTGGCTCGCCCGGCGGGAAGCGGTCCCGCGGGGGAAAAAAGGCGCGCCGGCGGGGCCGGTGGCCGTCGCGTGCCGTCTCGAGCGGGGTTCTAAGGCCGCTGGGGAGAGAAGGAGGAAGGAGGGGCCCGGCCGCGCCGCTGGCGCGGCGGCGCTCCGCGAGCCACCCGCGGTTGGGGGGGCCGAGGGGAAGCCGGCGGGGGCCGACGGCCGCGCCCGCGGCCGCGTGCCGCGTGGTGTTGGGTGCGTCGTCCCGTGAAAGCGAGAGCGGGCGGGCCGCCGTGCCCCCCGCGTTCCGGCGCGCGCGCCGCGTGGCCCTCCTCCGCGCGGAGGCCGGGCCGAGCCCGGGCGCCTGGGCCGCCTCCGAAGGACGGCGCTCGTGCCGTGAGGTCGGCGTCTCCCCTCGCGGGGGGAGGCGGTCGGGGGCGCGGGCCCCCCCGGCTCTCTCGGGCCGGCCTTCGGAGCGTGGGTTTGTCCCGCCTTTTTTTTTCCCTCCGTTTCTGTGTGCTCGTACGGTCGAAGCCAGAGGCGCGCGCCCGCGCGTCCTCGGCGCGAGAGAACGAAAGAGGGGCCGCTCGGCCTGAGCGGTGCCCGAAAGCCAGACAACTCTTAGCGGTGGATCACTCGGCTCGTGCGTCGATGAAGAACGCAGCTAGCTGCGAGAATTAATGTGAATTGCAGGACACATTGATCATCGACACTTCGAACGCACTTGCGGCCCCGGGTTCCTCCCGGGGCTACGCCTGTCTGAGCGTCGCTTGACGATCAATCGCCGTCCGGGGGCCACCCCGGCGGCGCGGCTGGGGTCGCCTCGCAGGCCCGTTGCCCGCGGCGGGCGGCGGCGGCGGCGGCGGTTTCGGCGGCGGCGTCCCGCGCCGGTGCCCGGAGGGAAG
>JANCRA010000652.1:0-5000 GCA_024362935.1 Setophaga petechia | reverse complement strand
TCCCGCCGGAGACGGGGTAGACCTGGTGTCCCAGGCACCGGGGGAAGACCTGTTGTCCCGGGCCCCGCGGTAGACCCGGTGTCCTGGGCCCCGGGGTAGACCTGTTGTCCCGGGCACCGGGGTAGACCTGTTGTCCCGGGCACCGGGGTAGACCTGGTGTCCCGCTGGAGCCGGGGTAGACCTGTGTTCCCAGGCACCGGGGTAGACCTGTTGTCCCGGGCACCGGGGTAGACCTGGTGTCCTATGCCATGGGGTAGACCTGTTGTCCCGGGCACCGGCGTAGACCCGGTGTCCTGCGCGCCGGGCTAGACCAAGTGTCCTGCGCGCCGGGGTAGACCTGTTGTCCCGGGCACCGGGGTAGACCTGGTGTCCCAGGCCCCGGGGTAGACCTGTTGTCCCGGGCACCGGGGTAGACCTGGTGTCCCGATCCTCGGGGTAGACCTGTTGTCCCGCCGGAGCCGGGGTAGACCTGGTGTCCTATGCCATGGGGCAGACCTGTTGTCCCAGGCACCGGGGTAGACCTGTTGTCCCGGGCCCCGAGGTAGACCTGGTGTCCCGCCGGAGACGGGGTAGACCTGGTGTCCCAGGCACCGGGGAAGACCTGTTGTCCCGGGCCCCGCGGTAGACCCGGTGTCCTGGGCTCCGGGGTAGACCTGTTGTCCCGGGCACCGGGGTAGACCTGTTGTCCCGGGCACCGGGGTAGACCTGGTGTCCCGCTGGAGCCGGGGTAGACCTGTGTTCCCAGGCACCGGGGGTAGACCTGTTGTCCCGGGCACCGGGGTAGACCTGGTGTCCTGCGCGCCGGGGTAGACCTGTTGTCCCGGGCACCGGGGTAGACCTGTTGTCCCGGGCACCGGGGTAGACCTGGTGTCCTACGCCATGGGGTAGACCTGTGTTCCCGGGCACCGGGGTAGACCTGGTGTCCTATGCCATGGGGTAGACCTGTTGTCCCGGGCACCGGGGTAGACCTGGTGTCCTATGCCATGGGGTAGACCTGTTGTCCCGGGCACCGGCGTAGACCCGGTGTCCTGCGCGCCGGGCTAGACCTGGTGTCCTGCGCGCCGGGGTAGACCTGGTGTCCCGGGCAGCGGGGTAGACCTGGTGTCCTGCGCGCCGGGGTAGACCTGTTGTCCCGGGCAGCGGGGTAGACCTGGTTTCTTATGCCATGGGGTAGACCCGTTGTCCCGGGCACCGGGGTAGACCCGGTGTCCCGATGGTCGGGGTAGACCTGTATTCCCGGGCCCCGGGGTAGACCTGGTGTCCTGCGCGCCGGGGTAGACCTGGTGTCCCGCCGGAGCCGGGGTAGACCTGGTGTCCTATGCCATGGGGTAGACCTGTTGTCCCGGGCACCGGGATAGACCCTGGTGTCCTGCGCGCCGGGGTAGACCTGTTGTCCCGGGCACCGGGGAAGACCTGGTGTCCTATGCCATGGGGTAGACCTGTTGTCCCAGGCACCGGGGTAGACCTGGTGTCCCCGGCCCCGGGGTAGACCCGGTGTCCCGGACACCGGGGTAGACCTGGTGTCCTGCGCGCCGGGGTAGACCTGTTGTCCCGGGCACCGGGGTAGATCTGGTGTCCTATGCCATGGGGTAGACCTGTTGTCCCAGGCACCGGCGTAGACCTGGTGTCCTATGCCATGGGGTAGACCTGTTGTCCCGGGCACCGGGGTAGACCTGGTGTCCTGCGCGCCGGGGTAGACCTGTTGTCCCGGGCACCGGGGTAGACCTGGTGTCCTATGCCATGGGGTAGACCTGTTGTCCCAGGCACCGGGGTAGACCTGGTGTCCCGATGGTCGGGGTAGACCTGGTGTCTCAGGCACCGGGGTAGACCCGGTGTCCTGGGCCCCGGGCTGGACCTGGTGTCCCGGACCATTGGGTAGACCTGGTGTCCCGATCCTCGGGGTAGACCCGCTGTCCTGGGCTATTGGGTAGAGCTGCTTCCTGTCCAAGGCCCCGGGGTAGATAGACCCGATGCCCTAAGGCCGGGGTCGTCCTCTTCTCCTAGGCCCGGCGTACACCTGTTGTCCCCGGGCCAGCCTTTGCCTACGGCAGAGCCGCCCTTGGGTTGGCCCGGTGTCCCGGGGCCGGCCTTTGCCTTCGACCCTGTAGGCCTTGGGTAGGAGGCCGGTGGTCCTAGGTCCTTGGGTAGACCGGTTGTCCTGAAGTCCGGCTATGCCTGGGCCCGGCCTAGGCCTGGTGTCCCCGGGCCGGCCATTGCCTTCGACCGTGTAGGCCTTGGGTAGACCCGTTGTCCCGGGCCGGCCTTCGCCTATGGCCACCTAGCGAGCCAGAAAAGTATGCAGACGGCGCCAGGGAGGGCGGGGCGCCCCCAACCGCCGATGGGCGGGGGCGGCGGCGACAGAGAGGGCAGGGGCGGGGGCAGGCGCGGGGACGGGGACAGGGACAGGGAGAGAGGGCACACGAGAGCGTGCATGCGGACGAGCGGGGGGGGGGGGGGCGGGCGGGCGGGCAGGCGCGCGTGCGTGCCTGGCGGGGGCGGGGGGGGGGGTGGGGGTGGGGAGGGGGGCGGGGATGGTTGTCCGCGCGTGCGTGCACGCGCGGCGGTGTGGTGGCCTCAAGGGGTGGCCATGGTGTGTGAGCGTCGGGGGGGGGGGGGAGGGGTCGCTGTGTCTGTCTCTGTGCGGACGAGGGCCGAGGGCCGGCGGCTTCGTGCCGGTCCCGGGCGCCTCGGCAGCGAGCCCCCACGGCCCCCCAGACTCACGTCGAGCGCCGAAGACCTCTGCGGACCGTGAAAGAACCCGCCCAAAAGCGGCCGCCTGTGTGCTGGCGGTGGTGCCGGCGGCGCCCGCCTCCGCCGGTGGGCGGGGCGGGGCGAGCCGCATCGGGGGCAAGGGGGCCGGGCTGTGTGGGGTCCCAGGAGGGCGTAGAGGGGGGGAAGCCGGGGGGGGGGGTGGGGGCGCCGTCTCGCCACTTCAGCGTGTCAGCGGCCAGAGCGCAGGGCACGGCTTGCCCGTCGGCTCGGCTGGGACTGCTCTGGATACGGAAGGCAAATAAATAAAATTTGCCTTTTTTTTTTTTTTTTTTTTTTTTTTTTTCTGTTGGTTTGTTTTTCCCGGATGAGTTTCTCCTTCCAAGCAAATACAAGAGCCAGCCATTCTTTCAGGAAAGCAGAGAAAGGAAAAAGGGGGGGGGGGGGGGTCGCTGTGTCTGTCTCTGTGCGGATGAGGGCCGAGGGCCGGCGGCTTCGTGCCGGTCCCGGGCGCCTCGGCAGCGAGCCCCCACGGCCCCCCAGACTCACGTCGAGCGCCGAAGACCTCTGCGGACCGTGAAAGAACCCGCCCAAAAGCGGCCGCCTGTGTGCTGGCGGTGGTGCCGGCGGCGCCCGCCTCTGCCGGTGGGCGGGGCGGGGCGAGCCGCATCGGGGGCAGGGGGGCCGGGCTGTGTGGGGTCCCAGGAGGGCGTAGAGGGGGGGAAGCCGGGGGGGGGTGGGGGCGCCGTTTCGCCACTTCAGCGTGTCAGCGGCCAGAGCGCAGGGCACGGCTTGCCCGTCGGCTCGGCTGGGACTGCTCTGGATACGGAAGGCAAATAAATAAAATTTGCCTTTTTTTTTTTTTTTTTTTTTTTTTCTGTTGGTTTGTTTTTCCGGATGAGTTTCTCCTTCCAAGCAAATACAAGAGCCAGCCATTCTTTCAGGAAAGCAGAGAAAGGAAAAAAGGGGGGGGGGGGGGGGGGGGGGGGGCCTACCCAAGAAAACTCAAATCCAAACCACAAGCCCCCCGCCCAAAAAAACAACCTCAAAACTCAGCATAAAACAAAGCCAAAACAACCGGGGGAAAAAAAAACAAACCAGAAAACCAACAAAAAAATCGAAAATATATACTGGTCTTGAAAGCGGGCGGTGGGGGGGGCGGTTCATTGGGCGGGACGGGGCCGATCGAGCCGTCTGGCTCCGGGGCGTTACCAGGCTGTGAGCTGTGCCTCGCTCCCGGGTCGCTGGGGACGGTGAGGCGTTCGGGCGCCGGGCGACGACAGGGGGGGACAGGAGGTCTATCCCGGGTCCGGGCCGGTCCCGGCTCATTCGGACAAGCCGGCTCCGGAGCCGCCGGGGGTCGGCCTTGTCCCCGGGTGGCGGGCGCCGGCCGGTGACAACAGGTCTACCTCCCTCCGGCGGGACACCAGGTCTACCCCGGCTCCGGCGGGACACCAGGTCTACCCCGGCTCCGGCCGGACACCAGGTCTACCCCGGCTCCGGCCGGGGACAACAGGTCTACCTCGCTCCGGCGGGACACCAGGTCTACCCCGGCTCCGGCGAGACACCAGGTCTACCCCGGGTGGCGGGACACCAGGTCTACCCCGGCTCCGGCCGGACACCAGGTCTACCCCGGCTCCGGC
This sequence comes from Setophaga petechia, assembly GCA_024362935.1. NCBI lineage: Eukaryota > Metazoa > Chordata > Aves > Passeriformes > Parulidae > Setophaga > Setophaga petechia. The sequence goes on along the minus strand of JANCRA010000652.1, from coordinate 648 downwards.
CGGGGACACCAGGTCTACCCCGGCTCCGGCCGGACACCAGGTCTACCCCGGCTCCGGCCGGGGACACCAGGTCTACCTCGCTCCGGCGGGACACCAGGTCTACCCCGGCTCCGGCCGGGGACAACAGGTCTACCCCGGCTCCGGCCGGACACCAGGTCTACCCCGGCTCCGGCCGGGGACAACAGGTCTACCTCGCTCCGGCGGGACACCAGGTCTACCCCGGCTCCGGCGAGACACCAGGTCTACCCCGGGTGGCGGGACACCAGGTCTACCCCGGCTCCGGCCGGACACCAGGTCTACCCCGGCTCCGGCCGGGGACACCAGGTCTACCCCGGCTCCGGCCGGGGACAACAGGTCTACCTCGCTCCGGCGGGACACCAGGTCTACCTCGCTCCGGCGGGACACCAGGTCTACCCCGGCTCCGGCCGGGGACAACAGGTCTACCTCGCTCCGGCGGGACACCAGGTCTACCCCGGGTGGCGGGACACCAGGTCTACCCCGGCTCCGGCCGGACACCAGGTCTACCCCGGCTCCGGCCGGACACCAGGTCTACCCTGGCTCCGGCCGGGGACAACAGGTCTACCTCGCTCCGGCGGGACACCAGGTCTACCCCGGCTCCGGCGAGACACCAGGTCTACCCCGGGTGGC
>JANCRA010000651.1:0-21114 GCA_024362935.1 Setophaga petechia | reverse complement strand
AATGCAGGAGAGTGGAAAGGTACTGTTTTCTCTCAGTTTGCAAGCTGCTTACAAAATGCCAGTGTTGTGCAGCCTTTAGCTTTGCAGCGTCCTGTAGCAAGTGTCTCTAGTCACCTACATCTAAGCATATTCCTTTTTCACAATGTCTCGCAAGGAGAAACTCTGCCTGTTGAGAAAACAGCTCCCATGGTGTTTTAGAAGGTACAAGAAGGTCTGCAGAGTGTTTTGAAGAAGTTAAAGAAAGTTGTCGAAAACCCCTTCGATTCGAATTGTACTGGGAAAGGAAAATGCAGGAGAGTGGAAAGGTACTGTTTTCTCTCAGTTTGCAAGCTGCTTACAAAATGCCAGTGTTGTGCAGAATTTAGCTTTGCAGCGTCCTGTAGCAAGTGTCTCTAGTCACCTACATCTAAGCATATTCCTTTTTCACAATGTCTCGCAAGGAGAAACTCTGCCTGCTGAGAAAATATCTCCCATGGTGTTTTAGAAGGTACAAGAAAGCCTGCAGAGTGTTTTGCAAGAAGTAAAAGAAAGTGATCCAAAACCCCTAAAATTCGAATTGTACTGGGAAAGGAAAATGCAGGAGAGTGGAAAGGTACTGTTTTCTATCAGTTTGCAAACTGTGCCACAATGCCAGTGTTGTGCAGCCTTTAGCTTTGCAGCGTCCTGTAGCAAGTGCCTCTAGTCACCTACATCTAAGCAAATAGTTTTTTCACTGTATCTCCTAAGGAGAAACTTTGCCTGTTGAGAAAACAGCTCCCATGGTTTTTAAAAGGGTACAAGAAGGTCTGCAGAGTGTTTTGCAAGAAGTACAAGAAAGTTGTCCAAAATCCCGAAAATTCGAATTGTACTGGGAAAGGAAAATGCAGGAGAGTGGAAAGGTACTGTTTTCTCTCAGTTTGCAAGCTGCTTACAAAATGCTAGTGTTGTGCAGCCTTTAGCTTTGCAGCATCCTGTAGCAAGTGTCTCTAGTCACCTACATCTAAGCAAATTCCTCTTTAACAATGTCTCGCAAGGAGAAACTCTGCCTGCTGAGAAAACATCTCCCATGGTGTTTTAGAAGGTACAAGAAAGCCTGCAGAGTGTTTAGCAAGAAGTAAAAGAAAGTTATCCAAAACCCCTAAAATTCGAATTGTACTGGGAAAGGAAAATGCAGGAGAGTGGAAAGGTACTGTTTTCTATCAGTTTGCAAACTGTGCCACAATGCCAGTGTTGTGCAGCCTTTAGCTTTGCAGCGTCCTGTACAAGTGCCTCTAGTCACCTACATCTAAGCAAATAGTTTTTTCACTGTATCTCCTAAGGAGAAACTTTGCCTGTTGAGAAAACAGCTCCCATGGTTTTTAAAAGGGTACAAGAAGGTCTGCAGAGTGTTTTGCAAGAAGTACAAGAAAGTTGTCCAAAACCCCGAAAATTCGAATTGTACTGGGAAAGGAAAATGCAGGAGAGTGGAAAGGTACTGTTTTCTCTCAGTTTGCAAGCTGCTTACAAAATGCCAGTGTTGTGCAGCCTTTAGCTTTGCAGCGTCCTGTAGCAAGTGTCTCTAGTCACCTACATCTAAGCATATTCCTTTTTCACAATGTCTCGCAAGGAGAAACTCTGCCTGCTGAGAAAACATCTCCCATGGTGTTTTAGAAGGTACAAGAAGGCCTGCAGAGTGTTTTGCAAGAAGTAAAAGAAAGTTGTCCAAAACCCCGAAAATTCGAATTGTACTGGGAAAGGAAAATGCAGGAGAGTGGAAAGGTACTGTTTTCTCTCAGTTTGCAAGCTGCTTACAAAATGCCAGTGTTGTGCAGCCTTTAGCTTTGCAGCGTCCTGTATCAAGTGTCTCTAGTCACCTACATCTAAGCAAATGCCTTTTTAACAATGTCTCGCAAGGAGAAACTCTGCCTGCGGAGAAAATATCTCCCATGGTGTTTTAGAAGGTACAAGAAGGTCTGCAGAGTGTTTTGCAAGAAGTAAAAGAAAGTTGTCCAAAACCCCTTCGATTCGAATTTCACTGGGAAAGGAAAATGCAGGAGAGTGCAGGGGTACTGTTTTCTCTCAGTTTGCAAACTCTTCCACAATGCAAGTGTTGTGCAGCCATTACCTGAAGTTGGGCTGGCCGATGTTAGAGATGCCCGGCAAGCTTGCCAGCCCGCTTGCAGTCAGCAGAGACGTGGCCACAGTTCAGCTTCAGCCCGTGGGTGAAGTGAAGGAGAGACTCTCCAGTGTCAGGCACAGTCAGGTCTATTGTGTTCCCACTGGAATCTGAAAAGTGGAGGGTCTCGAGGGCGGGACCGTAACAGGTTATAAAGAGAGTGGGAGGTATGGGGTGGCAACACTCAGGAACAAATGGGGGTCCAGGGAAGGGTGTTACAAAAATGATACACATGGAAGGAAAACTAATGGGGAAGAACTTAGGGAGGGGCCCCGGCCCCCTAACCAATCACTCGACCACCTAGTGAGAGATTTCTAGAAAAAGAGGCAGAAGGGCCGAGTGACTGGCAAGAAGCCGGGGGTGGAGAATGGAGACAATACATTAGTTGTCATGGTAACTAAGGAGAGGTCAGGCGATTGACACTTAACTGGAGAAAAACTCGGGAGGAAACATAGCCAAAACAACTGAGGGGGAGCAGAACAAACCACAACAATTACCTTTGCAGTGCACTGTAGCATAGGCCTCTAGTCACCTACATCTAAGCAAATACCTTTTTCACTGTATCTCCAAAGGAGAATCTTTGCCTGTGGAGAAAACAGCTCCCATGGTTTTTAAAAGGGTACAAGAAGGTCTGCAGAGTGTTTTGCAAGAAGTACAAGAAAGTTGTCCAAAACCCCTAAAATTCGAATTGTACTGGGAAAGGAAAACGCAGGTGAGTGGAAAGGTACTGTTTTCTCTCAGTTTGCAAGCTGCTTACAAAATGCCAGTGTTGTGCAGCCTTCAGCCTTGCAGCGCCCTGTACCTAGTGCCTTTAGTCACCTACATCTCAGCAAACAGGTTTTTCACTGTATCCCGCAGAGAGAGAGTGTTGCAGTTCAGAAAACATCTCCCATCGTGTTCTAGAGGTTGCACCCATGTCTGCAGAGTGCTTTGCAAGAAGCAAACGACTGGTGTCCAAAACTGCTTCCTTTCGAGTATTAATATAAATGGAAAAGGCATGAGAGTGGAAAGGAACTGTTTTCTATCAGTTTGTCAGCTGCTGACACAATCCCAGCGTTGTGCAGACATTACCTTTGCAGTGCACTGTACTAAGTTCCTCTTGCCACCTACATCTCAGCAAATAGTTTTTTCACTGTATCCCGCAGGGAGAGAGTGTTCCAGTTCAGAAAACATCTTCCATCATCTTCCTGAGGTTGCACGCAGGTCTGCAGAGTGTTCTGCAACAAGAAAACAAATGTTGTCCAAAACGCCTTCCTTTCCAGTATTAATGTGAAAGGAAAGGCAAGAGAGTAGAAAGGTACTGTTTCATATCATTTTGCAAGCTGGGCACACAATCCCAGTCTTGTGCAGCCTTTACACTTGCAGCGCACTCTAGAAAGTGCCTATTGCCACCTATATCTAAGCAAAAACCTTTTTTACTATATATCGTAAGGAGAAAGTGTGTCTTTTCAGAAAACATCTCCCATGGTGTTTTAGAAGGTACAAGAAGGTCTGCAGATTGTTCTGCAACAAGAAAACAAAAGTTGTCCAAAACGCCTTCCTTTCCAGTATTAAAGTGAAAGGAAAGGCAAGAGAGTGGAAAGGTACTGTTTCATATCAGTTTGCAAGCTGGGCACACAATCCTAGTGTTGTGCAGAGATTACATTTGCAGTACACTCTAGCAAGTGCCTATCGTCACCTACATCTCAGCAAAAACCTTTTTTACTATATCTCTTAAGGAGAAAGTGTGTCTTTTCAGAAAACATCTCCCATGGTGTTTTAGAAGGTACAAGAAGGTCTGCAGAGTGTTCTGCAACAAGAAAACAAAAGTTGTCCAAATCCCCTTCCTTTCCAGTATTAATGTGAAAGGAAAGGCAAGAGAGTGGGAAGGAACTGTTTTCTCTCAGTTTTTCAGCTGCTGACACTATCCCAGTGTTGTGCAGACATTACCTTTGCAATGCACTCTACTAAGTTCCTCTGCCACCTACTTCTCAGCAAATAGGTTTTTCAATGTATCCCGCAGGGAGAGAGTGTTCCAGTTCAGAAAACATCTTCCATCATGTTCTAGAGGTTACACTCAGCTCTGCAGAGTGTTCTGCAACAAGAAAACAAAAGTTGTCCAAAACGCCTTCCTTTCCAGTATTAATGTGAAAGGAAAGGCAAGAGAGTGGAAAGGTACTGTTTCATATCAGTTTGCAAGCTGGGCACACAATCCCAGTGTTGTGCAGAGATTACACTTGCAGTGAACTCTAGCAAGTGCCTATTGTCACCTACATCTAAGCAAAAAGCTTTTTTACTATATCTCTTAAGGAGAAAGTGTGTCTTTTCAGAAAACATCTCCCATGGTGTTTTAGAAGGTACAAGAAGGTCTGCAGAGTGTTTTGCAAGAAGTAAAAGAAAGTTGTCCAAAACCCCTAAAATTCGAATTGTACTGGGAAAGGAAAATGCAGGAGAGTGCAGGGGTAATGTTTTCTATCAGTTTGCAAGCTGCTTACAAACTGCCAGTGTTGTGCAGCCTTTAGCTTTGCAGCGTCCTGTAGCAAGTGCCTCTAGTCACCTACATCTAAGCTAATAGTTTTTTCACTGTATCTCCTAAGGAGAAACTTTGCCTGTTGAGAAAACAGCTCCCATGGTTTTTAAAAGGGTACAAGAAGGTCTGCAGAGTGTTTTGCAAGAAGTAAAAGAAAGTTGTCCAAAACCCCTTCGATTCGAATTGTACTGGGAAAGGAAAATGCAGGAGAGTGGAAAGGTACTGTTTTCTCTCAGTTTGCAAGCTGCTTACAAAATGCCAGTGTTGTGTAGCCTTTAGCTTTGCAGCGTCCTGTAGCAAGTGCCTCTAGTCACCTACATCTAAGCAAATTCCTTTTTCACAATGTCTCGCAAGTAGAAACTTTGCCTGCTGAGAAAACATCTCCCATGGTGTTTTAGAAGTATACAAGAAGGTCTGCAGAGTGTTTTGCAAGAAGTACAAGAAAGTTGTCCAAAACCCCTTCGATTCGAATTGTACTGGGAAAGGAAAATGCAGGAGAGTGGAAAGGTACTGTTTTCTATCAGTTTGCAAACTGCTTACAAAATGCCAGTGTTGTGCAGCCTTTAGCTTTGCAGCGTCCTGTAGCAAGTGCCTCGAGTTACCTACATCTAAGCATATTCCTTTTTAACAATGCCTCGCAAGGAGAAACACTGCCTGTTGAGAAAACATCTCCCATGGTGTTTTAGAAGGTACAAGAAGGTCTGCAGAGTGTTTAGAAGAAGTAAAAGAAAGTTGTCCAAAACCCCGAAAATTCGAATTGTACTGGGAAAGGAAAATGCAGGAGAGTGGAAAGATACTGTTTTCTATCAGTTTGCAAACTGTGCCACAATGCCAGTGTTGTGCAGCCTTTAGCTTTGCAGCGTCCTGTAGCAAGTGTCTCTAGTCACCTACATCTAAGCATATTCCTTTTTCACAATGTCTCGCAAGGAGAAACTCTGCCTGCTGAGAAAACATCTCCCATGGTGTTTTAGAAGGTACAAGAAGGTCTGCAGAGTGTTTTGCAAGAAGTAAAAGAAAGTTATCCAAAACCCCTAAAATTCGAATTGTACTGGGAAAGGAAAATGCAGGAGAGTGGAAAGGTACTGTTTTCTATCAGTTTGCAAACTGTGCCACAATGCCAGTGTTGTGCAGCCTTTAGCTTTGCAGCGTCCTGAAGCAAGTGTCTCTAGTCACCTACATCTAAGCAAATAGCTTTTTCACTGTATCTCCTAAGGAGAAACTTTGCCTGTTGAGAAAACAGCTCCCATGATTTTTAAAAGGGCACAAGAAGGTCTGTAGATTTTTTTGCAAGAAGTACAAGAAAGTTGTCCAAAACCCCGAAAATTCGAATTGTACTGGGAAAGGAAAATGCAGGAGAGTGGAAAGGTTCTGTTTTCTCTCAGTTTGCAAACTGTGCCACAATGCCAGTGTTGTGCAGCCTTTAGCTTTGCAGCGTCCTGTAGCAAGTGTCTCTAGTCACCTACATCTAAGCATATTCCTTTTTCACAATGTCTCGCAAGGAGAAACTCTGCCTGCTGAGAAAACATCTCCCATGGTGTTTTAGAAGGTACAAGAAGGTCTGCAGAGTGTTTTGCAAGAAGTAAAAGAAAGTTGTCCAAAACCCCTTCGATTCGAATTGTACTGGGAAAGGAAAATGCAGGAGAGTGCAGGGGTACTGTTTTCTCTCAGTTTGCAAACTCTTCCACAATGCAAGTGTTGTGCAGCCATTACCTGAAGTTGGGCTGGCCGATGTTAGAGATGCCCGGCAAGCTTGCCAGCCCGCTTGCAGTCAGCAGAGACGTGGCCACAGTTCAGCTTCAGCCCGTGGGTGAAGTGAAGGAGAGACTCTCCAGTGTCAGGCACAGTCAGGTCTATTGTGTTCCCACTGGCATCTGAAAAGTGGAGGGTCCCGAGGGCGGGACCGTAACAGGTTATAAAGAGAGTGGGAGGTATGGGGTGGCAACACTCAGGAACAAATGGGGGTCCAGGGAAGGGTGTTACAAAAATGATACACATGGAAGGAAAACTAATGGGGAAGAACTTAGGGAGGGGCCCCGGCCCCCTAACCAATCACTCGACGACCTAGTGAGAGATTTCTAGAAAAAGAGGCAGAAGGGCCGAGTGACTGGCAAGAAGCCGGGGGTGGAGAATGGAGAGAATACATTAGTTGTCATGGTAACTAAGGAGAGGTCAGGCGATTGACACTTAACTGGAGAAAAACTCGGGAGGAAACATAGCCAAAACAACTGAGGGGGAGCAGAACAAACCACAACAATTACCTTTGCAGTGCACTGTAGCATAGGCCTCTAGTCACCTACATCTAAGCAAATACCTTTTTCACTGTATCTCCAAAGGAGAATCTTTCCCTGTTGAGAAAACAGCTCCCATGGTTTTTAAAAGGGTACAAGAAGGTCTGCAGAGTGTTTTGCAAGAAGTACAAGAAAGTTGTCCAAAACCCCGAAAATTCGAATTGTACTGGGAAAGGAAAACGCAGGAGAGTGGAAAGGTACTGTTTTCTCTCAGTTTGCAAGCTGCTTACAAAATGCCAGTGTTGTGCAGCCTTCAGCTTTGCAGCGTCCTGTAGCAAGTGTCTCTAGTCACCTACATCTAAGCAAATTCCTTTTTCACAATGTCTCGCAAGGAGAAACTCTGCCTGCTAAGAAACCATCTCCCATGGTGTTTTAGAAGGCACAAGAAGGTCTGCAGAGTGTTTTGCAAGAAGTAAAAGAAAGTTGTCTAAAACCCCGAAAATTCGAATTGTACTGGGAAAGGAAAATGCAGGAGAGTGCAGGGGTAATGTTTTCTATCAGTTTGCAAACTGTGCCACAATGCAAGTGTTGTGCAGCCTTTACCTTTGCAGTGCACTGTAGCAAGTGCCTCTAGTCACCTACATCTAAGCAAATTCCTTTTTCACAATGTCTCGCAAGGAGAAACTCTGCCTGCTGAGAAAACATCTCCCATGGTGTTTTAGAAGGTACAAGAAGGTCTCCAGAGTGTTTTGCAAGAAGTAAAAGAAAGCTCTCCAAAACCCTTAAAATTCGAATTGTACTGGGAAAGGAAAATGCAGGAGAGTGGAAAGGTACTGTTTTCTCTCAGTTTGCAAGCTGCTTACAAAATGCCAGTGTTGTGCAGCCTTTAGATTTGCAGCGTCCTGTAGCAAGTGTAGCAAAGACCGGCTCAGCACCACTCAGCACCATTCAGCACCACTCAAGACCAGCCCAGCACCAGGTAAGCACCACTCAAGACGGGCTCAGCACCACTCAGTACCAGCTCAGCACCAATCACAAAAAGGTCAGCACCATTCAGCACCGCCTCAGCACCACCCAAGACCGGCTCAGCACCACTCAGCACCAGCTCAGCACCACTCACAAAAACCACAGCACCACTCAGCACCAGCTCAGCACCACTCAAGACCGGCTCAGTAGCACTCAGCACCAGCTCAGCACTTCTCACTAAGACATCAGCACCACTCAGCACCAGCTCAGCACCACTCACAAAAAGCTCAGCAAAACTCAGCACCGCCTCAACACCACCCAAGCCCAGCTCAGCACCACTCAGCACCAGCTCAGCACCAGCTGAGCACCTTTCAGTAGAAGATCAGCACCACTCAGCACCAGCTCAGCACCACTCACAAAAAGCTCAGCACCACTCAGCACCGCCTCAGCACGAGCTCAGCACCTTTCAGTACAAGACCAGCACCACTCAGCGCCAGCTCAGCACCGCTCACAAAAACCTCAGCACCACTGAGCACCGCCTCAGCAGCACTCAAGACCGGCTCAGCACCACTCAGCACCACTCAGCACCAGCTCAGCACCACTCACAAAAAGCTCTGCACCGCTCAGCACCGCCTTAGCACCACTCAAGACTGGCTCAGCACCACTGAGCACCAGCTCAGGACCAGCTCAGCACCGTTCAGTACAACATCAGCACCACTCAGCACCAGCTCGGCACCACTCACAAAAAGCTCAGCACCACTCAGCACCGCCTCAGCACCACTCAAGACCGGCTCAGCACCTTTCAGCACGACTCAGCACCAGCTCAGCACCAGCTCAGCACCACTCACTACACATAAGCACCACTCAGCACCGGCTCAGCACCACTCAGCACCAGCTCAGCACTGCTCAGCACCAGCTCAGCACCACTCAGTACCAGCTCAGTACCACTCAAGACCGGCTCAGCACCACTCAAGCCTGCCTCAGCACCACTCAGCACCAGCTCAGCACCAGCTCAGCACCTTTCAGTACAAGATCAGCACCACTCAGCACCAGCTCAGCACCACTCACAAAAAGCTCAGCACCACTCAGCACCGCCTCAGCACCACTCAAGACCGGCTCAGCACCACTCAGCACCATTCAGCACCACTCAAGACCAGCTCAGCACCAGGTAAGCACCACTCAAGACGGGCTCAGCACTCTCAGTACCAGTTCAGCGCCAATGACAAAAAGATCAGCACCATTCAGCACCGCCTCAGCACCACCCAAGACCGGCTCAGCACCACTCAGCAACAGCTCAGCACTTCTCAGTAAAACATCAGCACCACTCAGCACCAGCTCAGCACCACTCACAAAAAGCTCAGCACCACTCAGCACCGCCTCAGCACTACCCAAGCCTGGCTCAGCACCACTCAGCACCAGCTCAGCACCAGCTCAGCACCTTTCAGTACAAGATCAGCACCACTAAGCACCAGCTCAGCACCACTCACAAAAAGCTCAGCACCACTCACAAAAAGCTCAGCAGTACTCAGCACCGCCTCAGCACCACTCAAGACCGGCTCAGCACCACTCAGCACCAGCTCAGCACCACTCTGTACCAGCTCAGTACCACTCAAGACCGGCTCAGCACTACTCAATCCTGGCTCAGCCCCACTCAGCACCAGCTCAGCACCAGCTCAGCACCTTTCAGTACAAGATCAGCACCACTCAGCACCGCCTCAGCACCACTCAAGACCGGCTCAGCACCAGCTCAGCACTTCTCAGTAAAACATCAGCACCACTCAGCACCAGCTCAGCACCACTCACAAAAAGCTCAGCACCACTCAGCACCGCCTCAGCACCACTCAAGACTGGCTCACCACCACTCAGCACCAGCTCAGCACCACTCACAAAAAGCTCAGCACCACTCAGCACCGCCTCAGCACCACTCAGCACCAGCTCAGCACCACTCAAGACCGGCTCACCACCACTCAGCACCAGCTCAGCACTTCTCAGTAAAACATCAGCACCACTCAGCACCACTCAGCACTGCCTCAGCACCACTCAAACCTGGCTCAGCACCACTCAGCACCAGCTCAGCACCACTCAGTACCAGCTCAGTACCACTCAAGACTGGCTCAGCACCACTCAAGCCTGGCTCAGCACCACTCAGCACCAGCTCAGCACCAGCTCAGCACCTTTCAGTACAAGATCAGCACCACTCAGCACCAGCTCAGCACCACTCACAAAAAGCTCAGCACCACTCAGCACCGCCTCAGCAACACTCAAGACCGGCTCAGCACCATTCAGCACGACTCAGCAGCAGCTCAGCACCAGCTCAGCCCCACTCACTACAAGATCAGCACCACTCAGCACCAGCTCAGCACCACTCAGCACCAGCTCTGCACCACTCAGTACCAGCTCAGTACCACTCAAGACCGGCTCAGCACCACTCAAGCCTGGCTCAGCACCACACAGCACCAGCTCAGCACCAGCTCAGCACCTTTCAGTACAAGATCTGCACCACTCAGCACCAGCTCAGCACCACTCACAAAAAGCTCAGCGCCACTCAGCACCGCCTCACCACCACTCAAGACCGGCTCAGCACCACTCAGCACCAGCTCAGCACCACTCACAAAAAGCTCAGCAGCACCCAGCGCCGCCTTAGCACAACTCAAGACAGGCTCGCACCACTCAGGACCAGCTCAGCACTTCTCAGTAAAACATCAGCACCACTCAGCACCAGATCAGCACCACTCACAAAAAGCTCAGCACCACTCAGCACCGCCTCAGCACCACCCAAGCCTGGCTCAGCACCACTCAGCACCAGCTCAGGACCAGCTCAGCACCGTTCAGTACAACATCAGCACCACTCAGCACCAGCTCAGCACCGCTCACAAAAAGCTCAGCACCACTCAGCACCGCCTCAGCACCACTCAAGACCGGCTCAGCACCTTTCAGCACGACTCAGCACCAGCTCAGCACCAGCTCAGCACCACTCACTACAAGTTAAGCACCACTCAGCACCGGCTCAGCACCACTCAGCACCAGCTCAGCACTGCTCAGCACCAGCTCAGCACCACTCAGTACCAGCTCAGTACCACTCAAGACCGGCTCAGCACCACTCAAGCCTGGCTCAGCACCACTCAGCACCAGCTCAGCACCAGCTCAGCACCTTTCAGTACAAGATCAGCACCACTCAGCACCGCCTCAGCACCACTCACAAAAAGCTCAGCACCACTCAGCACCGCCTCAGCACCACTCGAGACCGGCTCAGCAACACTCAGCACCATTCAGCACCACCCAAGACCAGCTCAGCACCAGGTAAGCACCACTCAAGACGGGCTCAGCACCACTCAGCACCAGCTCAGAACCAATCACAAAAAGCTCAGCACCATTCAGCACCGCCTCAGCACCACCGAAGACCGGCTCAGCACCACTCAGCACCAGCTCAGCACCACTCACAAAAAGCTCAGCACCACTCAGCACCGCCTCAGCACCACCCAAGACCGGCTCAGCACCACTCAGCACCAGCTCAGCACTTCTCAGTAAAACATCAGCACCACTCAGCACCACTCAGCACTGCCTCAGCACCACTCAAGCCTGGCTCAGCACCACTCAGCACCAGCTCAGCACCACTCAGTACCAGCTCAGTACCACTCAAGACCGGCTCAGCACCACTCAAGCCCGCCTCAGCACCACTCAGCACCAGCTCAGCACCAGCTCAGTAGCTTTCAGTACAAGATCAGCACCACTCAGCACCAGCTCAGCACCACTCACAAAAAGCTCAGCACCACTCAGCACTGCCTCAGCACCACTCAAGACCGGCTCAGCACCATTTAGCACGACTCAGCAGCAGCTCAGCACCAGCTCTGCCCCACTCACTACAAGATCAGCACCACTCCGCACCAGCTCAGCACCACTCAGCACCAGCTCTGCACCACTCAGTACCAGCTCAGTACCACTCAAGACCGGCTCAGCACCACTCAAGCCTGGCTCAGCACCACTCAGCACCAGCTCAGCAGCAGCTCAGCACCTTTCAGTACAAGATCAGCACCACTCAGCACCAGCTCAGCACCACTCACAAAAAGCTCAGCACCACTCAGCACCGCCTCAGCCCCACTCAAGACCGGATCAGCACCACTCAGCACCATTCAGCACCACTCAAGACCAGCTCAGCACCAGGTAAGCACCATTCCAGACGGGCTCAGCACCACTCAGCACCAGCTCAGCACCAATCACAAAAAGCTCAGCACCATTCAGCACCGCCTCAGCACTACCCAAGACCGGCTCAGCACCACTCAGCACCAGCTCAGCACTTCTCAGTAAAACATCAGCACCACTCAGCACCAGCTCAGCACCAGCTCAGCACCTTTAAACACAAGATCAGCACCACTCAGCACCAGCTCAGCACCACTCAGCACCGCCTCAGCACCACTCAAGACCGGCTCAGCACCATTCAGCACGACTCAGCACCAGCTCAGCACCAGCTCAGCACCACTCACTACAAGATCAGCACCATTCAGCACCGCCTCAGCACCACCCAAGACCGGCTCAGCACCACTCAGCACCAGCTCAGCACCACTCACAAAAAGCTCAGCACCACTCAGCACCGCCTCAGCACCACCCAAGACCGGCTCAGCACCACTCAGCACCAGCTCAGCACTTCTCAGTAAAACATCAGCACCACTCAGCACCACTCAGCACTGCCTCAGCACCACTCATGCCTGGCTCAGCACCACTCAGCACCAGCTCAGCACCACTCAGTACCAGCTCAGCACCACTCAGCACTGCCTCAGCACCACTCAAGCCTGCCTCAGCACCACTCAGCACCAGCTCAGCACCAGCTCAGCACTTCTCAGTAAAACATCAGCACCACGCAGCACCACTCAGCAGTGTCTCAGCACCACTCTAGCCTGGCTCAGCACCACTCAGCACCAGCTCAGCACCACTCAGTACCAGCTCAGTACCACTCAAGACCGGCTCAGCACCACTCAAGCCTGCCTCAGCACCACTCAGCACCAGCTCAGCACCAGCTCAGCACCTTTCAGTACAAGATCAGCACCACTCAGCACCAGCTCGGCACCACTCACAAAAAGCTCAGCACCACTCAGCACCGCCTCAGCACCACTCATGACCGGCTCAGCACCATTCAGCACGACTCAGCAGCAGCTCAGCACCAGCTCAGCCCCACGCACTACAAGATCAGCACCACTCAGCACCAGCTCAGCACCACTCAGCACCAGCTCTGCACCACTCAGTACCAGCTCAGTACCACTCAAGACCGGCTCAACACCACTCAAGCCTGCTTCAGCACCACTCAGCACCAGCTCACCACCAGGTCAGCACCGTTCAGTAAAAGATCAGCACCACTCAGCACCAGCTCAGCACCACTCACAAAAAGCTCAGGACCACTCAGCACCGCCTCAGCACCACTCAAGACCGGCTCAGCACCACTCAGCACCACTCAGCACCAGCTCAGCACCAGCTCAGCGCCACTCACCACCAGCGAAGCACCACTCAGCACCAGCTCAGCACCACTAAAGACCGTTCTAGCACCACTCAGCACCAGCTCAGCACCACTCACAAAAAGCTCAGCACCACTCAGCACCGCCTCAGCACCACTCAAGCCTGGCTCAGCACCACTCAGCACCAGCTCAGCACCACTCAGTACCAGCTCAGTGCCACTCAAGACCGGCTCAGCACCACTCAAGCCTGCCTCAGCACCACTCAGCACCAGCTCAGCACCAGCTCAGCACCTTCCAGTACAAGATCAGCACCAGTCAGCACCAGCTCAGCACCACTCACAAAAAGCTCAGCACCACTCAGCACCGCCTCAGCACCACTCAAGACTGGCTCAGCACCACTCAGCACCATTCAGCACCACTCATGACCAGCTCAGCACCAGGTAAGCACCACTCAAGACGGGCTCAGCACCACTCAGCACCAGCTCAGCACCAATCACAAAAATCTCAGCACCATTCAGCACCGCCTCAGCACCACCCAAGACCGGCTCAGCACCACTCCGCACCAGCTCAGCACCACTCACAAAAAGCTCAGCACCACTCAGCACCGCCTCAGCACGACTCATGACCGGCTCAGCACCACTCAGCACCAGCTCAGCACTTCTGAGTAAAATATCAGCACCACTCAGCACCAGCGCAGCACCACTCACAAAAAGCTCAGCACCACTCAGCACCGCCTCAGCACCACTCAGCACCGCCTAAGCACCACTCAAGCCTGGCTCAGCACCACTCAGTATCAACTCAGCACCAGCTCAGCACCGTTCAGTACAAGATCTGCAGCACTCAGCAACAGCTCAGCACCACTCACAAAAAGCTCAGCACCACTCAGCACCGCCTCAGCACCACTCACAAAAAGCTCAGCACCACTCAGCACCGCCTCAGCACCACTCAAGACCGGCTCAGCACCACTCAGCACCATTCAGCACCACTCAAGACCAGCTCAGCACCAGGTAAGCACCACTCAAGACGGGCTCAGCACCACTCAGCACCAGCTCAGAACCAATCACAAAAAGCTCAGCACCATTCAGCACCGCCTCAGCACCACCCAAGACCGGCTCAGCACCACTCAGCACCAGCTCAGCACCACTCACAAAAAGCTCAGCACCACTCAGCACCGCCTCAGCACCACGCAAGACCGGCTCAGCACCACTCAGCACCAGCTCAGCACTTCTCAGTAAAACATCAGCACCACTCAGCACCACTCAGCACTGCCTCAGCACCACTCAAGCCTGGCTCAGCACCACTCAGCACCAGCTCAGCACCACTCAGTACCAGCTCAGTACCACTCAAGACCGGCTCAGCACAACTCAAGCCCGCCTCAGCACCACTCAGCACCAGCTCAGCACCAGCTCAGCACTTCTCAGTAAAACATCAGCACCACTCAGCACCAGCTCAGCACCACTCACAAAAAGCTGAGCACCACTCAGCACCGCCTCAGCACCACTCAAGACCGGCTCAGCACCATTTAGCACGACTCAGCAGCAGCTCAGCACCAGCTCTGCCCCACTCACTACAAGATCAGCACCACTCAGCACCAGCTCAGCACCACTCAGCACCAGCTCAGCACCACTCAGCACCCGCTCTGCACCACTCAGTACCAGCTCAGTACCACTCAAGACCGGCTCGGCACCACTAAAGCCTTGCTCAGCGCCACTCAGCACCAGCTCAGCACCAGGTCAGACCCTTTCAGCACAAGATCAGCACCACTCAGCACCAGCTCAGCACCACTCACAAAAAGCTCAGCACCACTCAGCACCGCCTCAGCCCCACTCAAGACCGGCTCAGCACCACTCAGCACCATTCAGCACCACTCAAGACCAGCTCAGCACCAGGTAAGCACCACTCCAGACGGGCTCAGCACCACTCAGCACCAGCTCAGCACCAATCACAAAAAGCTCAGCACCATTCAGCACCGCCTCAGCACTACCCAAGACCGGCTCAGCACCACTCAGCACCAGCTCAGCACTTCTCAGTAAAACATCAGCACCACTCAGCACCAGCTCAGCACCAGCTCAGCACCTTTAAACACAAGATCAGCACCACTCAGCACAAGCTCAGCACCACTCAGCACCGCCTCAGCACCACTCATGACCAGCTCAGCACCAGCTCAGTACCTTTCAGTACAAGATCAGCACCACTCAGCACCAGCTCAGCACCACTCAGTACCAGCTCAGTACCACTCAAGACCGGCTCAGCACCACTCAAGCCTGCCTCAGCACCACTCAGCACCAGCTCAGCACCAGGTCAGCACCTTTCAGTACAAGATCAGCACCACTCAGCACCAGCTCAGCACCACTCACAAAAAGCTCAGCACCACTCAGCACCGCCTCAGCACCACTCAAGAGCGGCTCAGCACCACTGAGCACCATTCAGCACCACTCAAGACCAGCTAAGCACCAGATCAGCACCACTCAAGACGGGCTCAGCACCACTCAGTACCAGCTCAGCACCAATCACAAAAAGCTCAGCACCATTCTGCACCGCCTCAGCAGCACCCAAGGCCGGCTCAGCACCACTCCGCACCAGCTCAGCACCACTCACAAAAAGCTCAGCAGCACTCAGCACCGCCTCAGCACCACTCAAGACCGGCTCAGCAGCACTCAGCACCAGCTCAGCACTTCTCAGTAAAACATCAGCCCCACTCAGCACCAGCTCAGCACCACTCACAAAAAGCTCAGGACCACTCAGCACCGCCTCAGCACCACTCAGCACCGCCTAAGCACCACTGCAGCCTGGCTCAGCACCACTCAGCACCAGCTCAGCACCAGCTCAGCACCGTTCAGTACAAGATCAGCAGCACTCAGCACCATCTCAGCAGCACTCACAAAAAGCTCAGCACCACTCAGCACCGCCTCAGCACCACTCAAAACCGGCTCAGCACCACTCAGCACCATTTAGCACCACTCAAGACCAGCTCAGCACCAGGTAAGCACCACTCCAGACGGGCTAAGGACCACTCAGCACCAGCTCAGCACCAATCACAAAAAGCTCAGCACCATTCAGCACCGCCTCAGCATCACCCAAGACCGGCTCAGCACCACTCAGCACCAGCTCAGCACTTCTCAGTAAAACATCAGCACCACTCAGAACCAGCTCAGCACCAGGTCAGCACCTTTCAGTACAAGATCAGCACCACTCAGCACCGCCTCAGCACCACTCAAGACCGGCTCAGCACCATTCAGCACGACTCAGCACCAGCTCAGCACCAGCTCAGCACCACTCACTACAAGATCAGCACCACTCAGCACCAGCTCAGCACCACTCAGCACCAGCTCAGCACCACTCAGTACCAGCTCAGTACCACTCAAGACCGGCTCAGCACCACTCAAGCCTGGCTCAGCACCACTCAGCACCAGCTCAGCACCAGCTCAGCACTTCTCAGTAAAACATCAGCACCACTCAGCACCAGCTCAGCACCAGCTCAGCACCTTTCAGTACAAGATCAGCACCACTCAGCACCAGCTCAGCACCACTCACAAAAAGCTCAGCACCACTCAGCAGCGCCTCAGAACCACTCAAGACCGGCTCAGCACCACTCAGCACCATTCAGCACCACTCAAGACCAACTCAGCACCAGGTAAGCACCACTCAAGACGGGCTCAGCACCACTCAGCACCAGCTCAGCACCAATCACAAAAAGCTCAGCACCATTCAGCACCGCCTCAGCACCACCCAAGACCGGCTCCGCACCACTCAGCACCATCTCAGCACCACTCACAAAAAGCTCAGCACCACTCAGCACCGCCTCAGCACCACTCAAGACCGGCTCAGCACCACTCAGCACCAGCTCAGCACTTCTCAGTAAAACATCAGCACCACTCAGCACCAGCTCAGCACCACTCACAAAAAGCTGAGGACCACTCAGCACCGCCTCAGCACCACTCAGCACCGCCTCAGCACCACTCAAGCCTCGCTCAGCACCACTCAGCACCAGCTCAGCACCAGCTCAGCCCTGTTCAGTACAAGATCAGCACCACTCAGCACCAGCTCAGCACCACTCACAAAAATCTCAGCACCACTCAGCACCGCCTCAGCACCACTCAAGACCAGCTCAGCACCACTCAGCACCATTCAGCACCACTCAAGACCAGCTCAGCACCAGGTAAGCACAACTCAAGACGGGTTCAGCACCACTCAGCACCACTGAGGACCAGCTCAGCACCAGCTCAGCACCACTCACCACCAGCAAAGCACCACTCAGCCCCAGCTCAGCACCTCTCTAGACCGGCTTAGCACCACTCAGCACCAGCTGAGCACTTCTCAGTAAAACATCAGCACCACTCAGCACCAGCTCATCCCCACTCACAAAAAGCTCAGCACCGCCTCAGCACCACTCAAGCCTGGCTCAGCACCACTCAGCACCAGGTCAGCACCACTCAGTACCAGCTCAGTACCACTCAAGACCGGCTCAGCACCACTCAAGCCTGCCTCAGCACCACTCAGCACCAGCTCAGCACCTTTCAGTACAAGATCAGCACCACTCAGCACCAGCTCAGCACCACTCACAAAAAGCTCAGCACCACTCAGCACCGCCTCAGCACCACTCAAGACCGGCTCAGCACCTCTCAGCACCATTCAGCACCACTCAAGACCAGCTCAGCACCAGGTAAGCACCACTCAGAGCGGGCTCAGCACCACTCAGTACCAGCTCAGCACCAATCACAAAAAGCTCAGCACCATTCAGCACCGCCTCAGCACCACTCAAGACCAGCTCAGCACCACTCAGCACCATTCAGCACCACTCATGACCAGCTCAGCACCAGGTAAGCACCACTCAAGACGGGCTCAGCACCACTCAGCACCAGCTCAGAACCAATCACAAAAATCTCAGCACCATTCAGCACCGCCTCAGCACCACCCAAGACCGGCTCAGCACCACTCAGCACCAGCTCAGCACCACTCACAAAAAGCTCAGCACCACTCAGCACCAGCTCAGCACCACTAAAGACCGGCTCAGCACCACTCAGCACCAGCTCAGCACTTCTCAGTAAAACATGAGCACCACTCAGCACCACTCAGCACTGCCTTAGCACCACTCAAGCCTGGCTCAGCACCACTCAGCACCAGCTCAGCACCACTCAGTACCAGCTCAGTACCACTCAAGACCGGCTCAGCACCACTCAAGCCTGCCTCAGCACCACTCAGCACCAGCTCAGCACCAGCTCAGCACCTTTCAGTACAAGATCAGCACCACTCGGCACCATCTCAGCACCACTCACAAAAAGCTCAGCACCACTCAGCAGCGCCTCAGCACCACTCAAGACCGGCTCAGCACCATTTAGCACGACTCAGCAGCAGCTCAGTACCAGCTCAGCCCCACTCACTACAAGATCAGCACCACTCAGCACCAGCTCAGCACCACTCAGCACCAGCTCTGCACCACTCAGTACCAGCTCAGTACCACTCAAGACCGGCTCAGCACCACTCAAGCCTGGCTCAGCACCACTCAGCACCAGCTCAGCAGCAGCTCAGCACCTTTCAGTACAAGATCAGCACCACTCAGCACCAGCTCAGCACCACTCAGAAAAAGCTCAGCACCACTCAGCACCGCCTCAGCACCACTCAAGACCCGCTCAGCACCACTCAGCACCATTCAGCACCACTCAAGAGCAGCTCAGCACCAGGAAAGCACCACTCAAGACGGGCTCAGCACCACTCAGCACCAGCTCAGCACCAGGTCAGCACCTTTCAGTACAAGATCAGCACCACTCAGCACCAGCTCAGCACCACTCACAAAAAGCTCAGCACCACTCAGCACCGCCTCAGCACCACTCAAGACCCGCTCAGCACCACTAAGCACCATTCAGCACCACTCAAGAGCAGCTCAGCACCAGGAAAGCAGCACTCAAGACGGGCTCAGCACCACTCAGCACCAGCTCAGCACCAGCTCAGCACCACTCACAAAAAGCTCAGCACCACTCAGCACCAGCTCAGCACCACTCACAAAAAGCTCAGCACCACTCAGCACCACCTCAGCACCACTCAAAACCGGCTCAGCACCGCCTCAGCACCACTCAAGACCGGCTCAGCACCAGCTCAGCTCCACTCACTACAAGATCAGCACAACTCAGCACCAGCTCAGCAACACTCAGCACCATCTCAGCACCACTAAGTACCAGCTCAGTACCACTCAAGACCGGCTCAGCACCACTCAAGCCTGGCTCAGCACCACTCAGCACCAGCTCAGCACCAGCTCAGTACCTTTCAGTACAAGATCAGCACCACTCAGCACCAGCTCAGCACCACTCACAAAAAGCTCAGCACCACTCAGCACCGCCTCAGCACCACTCAAGACCGGGTCAGCTCCACTCAGCACCATTCAGCACCACTCAAGACCAGCTCAGCAGCAGGTAAGCACCACGCAAGACGGGCTCAGCACCACTCAGCACCAGCACAGAACCAATCACAAAAAGCTCAGCACCATTCAGCACTGCCTCAGCACCACCCAAGACCGGCTCAGCACCACTCAGCACCAGCTCAGCACCAATCACAAAAAGCTCAGCACCATTCAGCACCCCCTCAGCACCACCCAAGAATGGCTCAGCACCACTCAGCACCAGCTCAGCACTTCTCAGTAAAACATCAGCACCACTCAGCACCAGCTCAGAACCACTCACAAAAAGCTCAGCACCACTCACAAAAAGCTCAGCACCACTCAGCACCGCCTCAGCCCCACTCAAGACCGGATCAGCACCACTCAGCACCATTCAGCACCACTCAAGACCAGCTCAGCACCAGGTAAGCACCATTCCAGACGGGCTCAGCACCACTCAGCACCAGCTCAGCACCAATCACAAAAAGCTCAGCACCATTCAGCACCGCCTCAGCACTACCCAAGACCGGCTCAGCACCACTCAGCACCAGCTCAGCACTTCTCAGTAAAACATCAGCACCACTCAGCACCAGCTCAGCACCAGCTCAGCACCTTTAAACACAAGATCAGCACCACTCAGCACCAGCTCAGCACCACTCAGCACCGCCTCAGCACCACTCAAGACCGGCTCAGCACCATTCAGCACGACTCAGCACCAGCTCAGCACCAGCTCAGCACCACTCACTACAAGATCAGCACCATTCAGCACCGCCTCAGCACCACCCAAGACCGGCTCAGCACCACTCAGCACCAGCTCAGCACCACTCACAAAAAGCTCAGCACCACTCAGCACCGCCTCAGCACCACCCAAGACCGGCTCAGCACCACTCAGCACCAGCTCAGCACTTCTCAGTAAAACATCAGCACCACTCAGCACCACTCAGCACTGCCTCAGCACCACTCATGCCTGGCTCAGCACCACTCAGCACCAGCTCAGCACCACTCAGTACCAGCTCAGCACCACTCAGCACTGCCTCAGCACCACTCAAGCCTGCCTCAGCACCACTCAGCACCAGCTCAGCACCAGCTCAGCACTTCTCAGTAAAACATCAGCACCACGCAGCACCACTCAGCAGTGTCTCAGCACCACTCTAGCCTGGCTCAGCACCACTCAGCACCAGCTCAGCACCACTCAGTACCAGCTCAGTACCACTCAAGACCGGCTCAGCACCACTCAAGCCTGCCTCAGCACCACTCAGCACCAGCTCAGCACCAGCTCAGCACCTTTCAGTACAAGATCAGCACCACTCAGCACCAGCTCGGCACCACTCACAAAAAGCTCAGCACCACTCAGCACCGCCTCAGCACCACTCATGACCGGCTCAGCACCATTCAGCACGACTCAGCAGCAGCTCAGCACCAGCTCAGCCCCACGCACTACAAGATCAGCACCACTCAGCACC
>JANCRA010000650.1:0-21174 GCA_024362935.1 Setophaga petechia | reverse complement strand
AGTCCTAGAGAAGCTGGATGGGACAGTGCAGACATACATTTATTACTAATTTAGATATACCCAGGCTTTCAAATACCTGGAAGGAAACACATTAACAGCTGAACCTGACCCACATTATTAGCAGAGAAAAACAGCAGTTAACACTGATCTGTTCTGCAGACACTGACATACGTCAGAAAAGTTGGAAAGATGGAGATGCAGAGAATTTCAGTCTAGAGTTCAGGTCATTTTTGAACACTTTGACACTTCAAATTACCCTGTAGTCTCTCAAAATAAATCTCTTTTTCTCTGAGACATTGCCAAGTGTACAGGACCTGAAATTTCCAGTCTGCTACATATGTTTGTTTCACTTTTTAAGCAAGGACAGAGAAGGAAGCTCATCTTCTGGATTGCGTTTGTTGGACACGATGTTTGAAGACTGTCATAATTTTAAAAAATCTTTAGATAATAAACAGCATTTCATGTCTTCTATAATGTTTTATCAATAAAGGTCATCAAATTCCAGTTTTTCCAGAGTATTTTAACATTGGCCTTTGAGAAAATTCCTGGATTATGTCACAGTCAGTAGTCAGAGATTTCCGGTTTTGATTTTCCTGAAAATCTTACTACATGGAAGGCTCAGTCTAAACTGTAGGACTTATTTTCTGCTTGAACAAAATAAACTTCTTAATAATATTTTGCTTTAGCAGATAGCCATCTTTAATTTGTGATTCCAGCAAAATATGTCAGTTACTAAGATTCAGATTCCAAAGAATATTTCAAAAGGTATTTTCTGATACAAGGAAACCGTGTAATTTAGTCCCTACAATCTCTAAAGAAAGGTTGGGAAACACGGGATTTATCTTAACATTGTACTGAGATATTTGAATCTCAGGTTTCCTCAAAAAGGATGAAAAGGATCAACACTATGTATTTTAATTATCTTTTCCTCAGAAATCAAAATTCATTAATTTCAAAATACAAGCTCCAGGTACTACTCAAGTAGCCAACAGGGAATGGGAGCCAATACATCACAGACTCCAAATTCATGGAGCAAAGGACACGGCTGGAGGACACCTGGTGTTCTTGAGGTCGTGGGTAAGGGGCACAACCTGGGCACAGTGCAGTGAGTACAGCATTTGTGTGGTAAAAGAGATAAATCATTTGTTGAGAATTTAATACCTGATCAAGTTGAGTGAGAGCTGACCTTAGGAAATGGGTTCTTACTGGGAACAGGGAGACAGGTACATGCAGCTCTCTGAGACAGGGAAGAGCAAGTGCTGTTGTTTCAGTAAAACAAGGGGAAATGAAAACAGGGACATTGCTGCTGCATTCATTGAAAGACACAACTTTCAGTTTTCAGCTCCCATCCAGTTCTGTGAGGAGCAGAAGTTGAGCAGATCTCATCTGCTCAAAGATGAGATCTTCATTTAAAGTCCTAATGTTTGTATTCTTTCCTCTCTAGGTATTTATCATCACTTTCCATATTTAAAGTTGTTACTCTTAACTTTCCTCTTTCAGAATTTAGTCATTTGCTTAAAGTCACATTACAGAAATCAGAAATTTTTAGTTATTTATCCCATTCTTACTTGGATGCTGGTTGCATACTGGAATATAACTGGATATACCAGCAAATACTGGTACTCACTATTTACTGTCTCAGTAAATTGTTCATATTCATTATTTTTTTTACATTAATCTCCCACTCCTGTCTAGCCTTTTATCTATATTTTGTTTTTCTTAAATGCCTCAAGTTTTTCCTGCGAATGTCCTGAAACAGAAGAGTTTTTGTAATACATATTACATCCAAGGGAGAAATTTCAAATGTGCCTGGTGCATACAGTAGTCATGGAATTCTAGGAGCATTTGGATACAAACACTTGTGAAAATCCTAATTTAGGACTTTAGGGGAATGACTCAGAATTCCATTGAAAGAATCTCTTTAACATATGGGTGTCTCAGTGGATGCAACTCAGATTGATTGCATTGTACTTCTTTTCCTCTAAATGGCATTAAAATGTAATTTCCAATTTGACTGGTTGGTTAGTTTGTTCATTTCCTGATGTTTCCTCTTGAAAAAATGAGGTTGCAGTTACCCAAGTTGAAAATCACATTATTGCTTCTAGTACATGTAATTAACTCTTTGCTTTTTCTATATATTCTTTCACGGTCCAAAACACTCCTTCATAGACTAGCTTCAATGAATCTATTACTACAATATTTACTGATTTCTCACTTTTACTTCAAAACTAAACACTGTAGGCCCATTTATCAAGTAAGACCAAAGTTTGGCTTTGTGTTAAATTCAAGATTATTGCCAGCAATCACGGTACAGATTCAAACCTACAGCTTGTGGGCAAAATATGTTGATACTAATCCTGTAAGCAGTTTAGTGCTTAGCAGCATATAATTTAAAATTGTTTGGTTGGTGAGCCAAATCATGAAATCCCTCCTGAGCTGCCATTACATTTTCTCAAGGCAAAATGTTACAATCTTCTGATTTTTCTTTGCGGCCAAAATTGACACCTTGTATAACCAGGATTTTCACGCAATTCATAGCTGCCCCCATGAATTGTTGCCCCTATGCAAACCACCGTTGGAGACTATTAGCATGAAAAACAATTGTTTCAGCACACTTGCAATCTTTCTAAGCCCTAAAGAGGTATTTAACCCAAACATTATGCTACTTTGGGCATAGTGCTACTTAAAATTGTTTATCATTTTTGTTTGGCATCTTGATCACTTTTGTTCTGGGGAATAGTTTCACATAGGATCTGGAAATGCCCCAGAAGACAGTAATATCCCAGGTAGGGAGTGTTTGGGTGCTTGGGCACATCTCAGCAGTCATGCTTGAAGCCTCCTGTGGAAAGAGGAGATCTTGGACAGCCACACTCTCCTGTGCCCAGCCAGCACAGCCACTCACACACTCATCTACCTGTACAAACCCCTCTGGAAAATAAAAGCACTCTCAGCAATTTAAGTCTCAGATAACATTTACAATATTATTAAATGATGCAAAGGATATGAAAGTAATAATCATGCTGCTTTTTTTTTTTACCTAGGCATGGTACCTAGGCATTTTTTACCTAGGCATGGTACCTAGGCATGTAGCTTGTAAGCTAATCTTTCCAGATGTTACCTAAAAGAGACAACTTACAGACCCTTGAAATCTGAGGTTTGTAATACAAATGTTGACAGCTTTTTAACTAGAGCAGAACACCAGTTCATTCGGTGTGTATACACACTTTTTCAATTCTGCCGTGCCATCTGTTCACTCTGTGAATTGTAAATGGTTTTTCGAATATTGGTTTTAAAATCTGTTGGATAAATTTGATTATAAAAGGTGAAGACATAAATGGATGACACCCTCTCTTTCTCTTCCCCTTATTACACTATCTTTCATGGCAGTGTCCAAATGCCGAGAATGGAAAGGTTATTGAAAATTGTGATGTGATCTTGCAGCAAATCATTGTTATAGCTGTCACTAAGCAAGAAATGCTATCATTAGGTTTGTAAAATATATTTAATAATCACACCCAGTTTTGTGACAGTGATACCTTCTTGATAGTTTTCTTCTGGACTGGAAATATCCATGTTGATTCCTGGCCAAAAATGAGCTCTTCAAAGTAACTGGAGTGCCTTCAGTAATTGTGGAGTTTTCCTAGTGTAAGAAAATTGCATGTCTCTGTATATGTATTTTTTAAAAGCTATAAGGTAAGCAATAAAATCAGATCGACTCTGAAATGCAGAGCTTTGAATCTAGCAACAGGGAATTTAAACATTTCTTCTAAGAATGGTTTTATGTTAACAAAATAAACACTAAACGAAAAATTCATATATAAATATATACATATATAGAGGGAAATCTGTTAATATTTTGTACTGGACTGCTACCCTTAAACTGCCTGCTTGGATTTACTCATGTAAATTTTCATTTTCATGTAATTGAGCTCTTACATCTGAATAATTGAGAGATTATCATGACAGGAGAGAAGCCTGATCTTGTAAAGCAGGAATATCTACTGTTTCTTTCCTCCTGTAGCACTTATACAGACTCTGATGTCTGTGGCTAGAAAAACTGAAAAAGCTGGAATTTGGGAAACTGGAACATGAGCACACATGTTGATGGACAAACTTGTGCCTTGGGCATAGATGAGGAATGCCTTAGGAAAGGCAAGATAAAAAGACCTGATTTGTAATAGAATGTGTGAAGCCCTGTCTTAAAAGTTTTTGTAGATGTAATTGGTAGTGAAAGAAGTATATAACAATTAAAAGTTTTGGGAGAGGTAGAGGGTGGAATGAAGTGCAATAACTTGAAGTGCGATAACTAGTGCCTCTAAATGGCATTAAAATGTAATGTTTTGTCAAAACTTTTGACTTTTACCCACATTTTTAGGTTATTAAAAAGCTGACCAGTGATTTTTTAGCATTGATAATGATGACATCTAGGGCAAGTTCAGTTCATATCCATCTCTTTGTGGCATACATCACTCAGCTTTGTCAATTAATTAGTATCCCTCCAAACTACACAGGTATGAGCGCTTTTAGTAGGGAAACTTATCAACAGCATTAGTTGAGTTCTTCTTGTAATACTACAATACTGTGGATTTGATCTTTTTTTGGTTGGAAAAAAACCCATGAGCTATAACAACCACTAGATTTGGCTTTTCAGCATTCTAAACTCAACAATCTAAAACAAAATACCGATAAAGAAAACAAGGATCTGCTGTTGTTTTTGCTAAGGGAGTATTCTGACATTTTTTTCTGCACATTATTTTGTACATCCTGAGGCTAGTTTGTTTTTTTTTTTTTTTTTGGGGGGGGGGCGGTTTGTACATATATTATTGAAGCAGAGAGTTTATTTTTTAGCAAAATTTGAGTTAGCAAAATGATTATAAGCATTGTCACCCAGGGATAACCAACTGCAAAAAAGGAAGAGTTACAAAACCAGATCTCCTGCAGTAATTGTTATATGGCAGCTATCTATGAAAATGCATAGTTTGACATTGACATTTTTTTTTGTACTATTTTTATTGCCTCAGTTGAGACATCAGACTAGACCCTCTGAGTTTAAGGAGAATCTAAAAATAATCCTCCCTATACAAGGCTGATGGGATGTTTATCTTGTTGCTAAGTATCTATTTGTTCATATTACATCTCAAAACATGTTATGATGGGGTAACTGAGAGTAATGACACTAAATTAGGATAAGGAAAATTGAGGTTAAATAGCATACTGATAATCTTCCTGACAGAAAGATCACTGAAATCACTGAATAATCTCCCATGGGAATAAAATGCAGCTACACTGCTTGATTCTTTGGAAAGGGCTGATAAGCACTAGGTGCACACCTTAGGGAACAGCCTTTCACTAGCAAGGAATGAATAAGGTGGCTGAACAGGTGGCTTCTTTCCATCCTTCTATAATTTTGCATGGTTTTTTTGTTCTGTTTACAAAGATACCACTGCTATCTTTTTATTACTATATTTTAATAGCATTTTGTAATATGTGACATAATTTTTTCACATACTGTAAAGACTTTTAACAATACTGCATGTTTTTGAAGAGGAGGGTCTTATTTAAAGCAGAAATGTTACTTCTCTCAAGAAGGTAGTACACAATGTTGGGTTAGTTCTCCAAAATACCTTCTTAATAATGTTCAGCATGAAATGTACTTTTACTCAAGAAGAACCTGAATAGAGAACCCCAAATGTCCACACTATAAATAGTTATTTATGGTTTTGACAGTAACAGGAAAGTGCTAGAACTCCTCCTGGCTGAAAGGAGAGTAAAGGAATTTGGAGTTTTTCATGGTACCTACTAGTAAGCTAAACATCTTAGATAGCACAGCAATTACTGCAATGATCCATGTGTTTCCTTTCATACTAGAAAGTACATTTTAGTACATTTTATTTTTCTGAGTGGTTTCTGATTGGGTTTTGGTTGGTTGCGTTTTTGGTTGGTCGGGTTTTCCTATTATAGAAGGAAACTAAGCTTGACATAGAGATCTTTCAGGGATCTTTTGGGGGTGGGGTCATGTTTGTTTGTTTGTTTGTTTGTGGGGTAATTGCTTGGTTGTGTTTCTAATTTGTGTTTGTTTGTTTGTTTGTTTGTGGATGTTTGTTTGTTTCTTTTTTTCTACTGAGTTTTAAGCTTTCTATATGCTTTCTTGAAAAAAAAACCCACCATGTAATAATTTAATTCCAAAATTAAATTTCTATTACCCAGGAACTCCATTTTACACTGCCACAGACTGCCATGAAGTGTGAAAAGTCCGCCCAGGACTAAGGTCAAGATAGCTCCTACAGGTGTCCACTGTTGTCCTCTGTTGGATGCTACTCTTCAATCAGTAACAAGGGTCTGATGAGGTTGAGCAGTCATCATCAAGATCAAAAAGCCCTTGAATGTTGCTTTTTTGGTATGATGAAAATGACAAATACTCTGATCAACAGGATTCACCCATGTTTCTAAGATCCTGATAGTATGGAAGGACCCGACAATAAAGAAAGAAACTCGGGATCATTGTTCTGTGTTTGCCCTGTTCTGTGAGCAGATGAGAAAACAAAACCTAAAATGTTTCTCTCAAGACAGAATGGTCATTGTCCTGGCAGGAAATCAGGCAAGATTATTTAAGATATTACAAAAATTAACTTTTAATCATAAAGTATTTCTATTTTGTCTGAGAAGCAAATCCCAACTCCTCCAGAAACACCCTCAGAACTCTGTCAAGCCATTCCTGACAGGACATCCTTGTTAGCTTTCAGCTTAATTAAAAAGTGCAGGATGGAGAAGTCACGAGGGAAAACCCAAAGGCAAATATCACATATTTACAGCTACAAGTGAAGTTCTCAATTTTACATTCTTGGTTAAGTTGCAGAAAAACTGTGTGGGTTTGCTGGAGTTAAGAAGCAATGTATATTAACCTATTTAGAGATAATAATTATAACCATGCTGTGTGAGATCAAGGCACCAGGATTTGGTTTCTAACAGAACTCATAAGAAAAAAAACCAACCACAATTGTGCACATCTTGTCTGTATGGTTTTTTTTAATTTGGTTATTTTAATTCCAAGAACTGAGATGGATATGTTTTCTTTTGCAGCATAGAGAACACAACTTTATTATGAGAAGACCATAAGTCTTTTATTGCCCTGATAATGCAGGGTCTCAGCACTGTTCTGAGTTTACCTACATGTGAGCTATTTCTAATTTGTTTCCACAGTGTGTTTCCCTAATCTCTAAGCACACCAGATCTGTATGAGGTCTGAAAACTCTGGCTTATCACTGCACAACAAACAAGAGCACTTTCTGTTAGTAATTACTGTAAAATGCTACTGCACAATTTTCAAACTTTACCTGGGAACCAGTGAAGTGGAAGCAGACCTTGCTAAACATAAAACCAGGTCTAAGAGTGAGGAGAAATTACTCTTGCTACCATCACATTGTTCCTTGCTCCAAAACACTGGGAATGTCACTGATAACCTTTTCCCTGCTGCTATGCCTCAGGAAAATTGTTGCTGTCAGCCTGAAGATCCACGGGGATTTTTGCAGAATGATCAAAATCGAAAAGGCAATGGGTAAACATTAGTAAGTTTTCTTGCATAACAGTTTTAGATGTATTATTAGTAATGCAGCTATTCTCTATTAATTTGCTGTCAGTCTCAGTATTATTTTAACTGAACAACTAACTTTTTGTTGCATTTTTGATTTTGTTATTACATTTTAATTAGGCTATCATTAAGTTCTTGGCTTCCCATGTACAGTATATTTCCTCTTCTTAATGTAATAAGTGCAAATTTACACATTAGGTAATCATCACTAAATCATTTTGAAGCATTTGCCCAGTTTTCTTTCAAGCCCCAAATTTAGCAGCCACAACACTCTGATAGAAGTGCCACAGTTCTCCTATCAGCAAAATCAGATCCTGTGGCTTTTAGAGGCATTTTCAGGCTCACCATTAATGCTTATGCTGAAAGAGAATGTGAAAAATTATTTGTCAAGCATGCTACTAATTATTTTGTAGACCCGACTCAAAGCATATCTTTTCCATGCTGACAAGTCCTGGTTGAACTGCTTATTCCCCATACACAGGCTCTTCCACATATTTAATCAACTTTCTCTTTGAAACTTGATAAGATCAAACATATCTTCCTTGAGATGAATGTACCAGAACATCACTTCACACTGCACATGCACATTTTTCATGACATTGTGCAGTGTTCTGATGTAGGGACTTCAGGAGCAGAGTTTCCTGTCTCAAACACTCACATAATGATAAGGTGAGTCCATTTTATTTTGTATTCCCTACCTATCAGTTTCATGGCATCAACCTAATTCTGAGCAGCAGTAAATAAAAGAAAGCATACCATAGAAATCATCCAACATAAAACTCAAGTCATACCTGAGTGATAATATCAGCTCCAAGGTATTCTATGAGCGCATGATTTATCTGTAGAATGAGTTTTGCCTGTCATTGGCAAATGCATTGCCCAATGCTGAGTTCCTTCTGACACTTTAATTAGTCAGGGAGTACCAGAAGATCCTTCTCTAGCTATCTAGAATTGTCCTTGTCCTTAAAACAAGAAACTAATGTCATCAGCAAAATTTTTTTGCTCTCTTATATATTCTTTTCTAAAATAGCTCACAAATACAGCATAAGTCCCAACAAAGATGCCTGTGGAATTCCAGTGTTCCCAATATTGTGAAAACTCTTCCTTTACTACCTGAGCCATGATCATTTAATTTCCTTAAAAGCCTTTGGTCTTGCAATATCAAAAGCCTTCCAGTAATTCAAGAAGACAGCAGAAATCAAATCACCCCTGTTCAACTGCTCAAGAGCTACAAATATCACCACTCCTTAAAAACAGGACTTTTGTAAAAGTCACTTTGAACCTTTCATACTGATTATTTTTAAGCCATATCTACTAATTAATTTCTTTCCTAAAAGTGTCTACTGATTTCCACTTAGAACAACAGAAGTAGAGGGCTGCAGTTCCAGGAGAAATCCATAAACAATTCTTTAAACAAGAGAATCATATTTCAACATTTAGTCAGAAGTATCAAAGAATCTTAAAAGAGAGGTTGTGTGCTTTACTGCTTCAATTCTCAGATCCTGCAGACCTCTTGGATTAATGACATTTGGCCTAAGCAGTTTTTTAGTGTAGTTTTGTTAAACATCTTCTACAGCTGTTTCAGTTTCTGAAGACCCTCTGCTGTTGTGGGTATCCCCTGAAGTGAACAGTGCACAAAAGAATTGATTAACACTTCTGCTTTAATGCAGATACCAGGTTCTCTGACAGGTTTTCTACCCTGGGTTTGTTTGAATACAGATTTATTATTATTTTTACTCATTTTTCTATTTAATTCTCAGACACTCTTTTTCACTGTCTCATTGCTTTTGCTGTCCATATTCAGAAATTTATGATTGTCTCTCTTGCCTGTATTTAGACAGATTTATTTTTTCTAGATAATCTCTTCTTGCTTCTAATATCTTTACTCAGGTTTTTTGGGTTTTTTTTTCCCATGCTGGCTGCAGTTCACCTCTGCTCTGGCCTTTTTAATAGTGGTGTGCCCAGGCAGTAGTATTATTTATAGCCTGATATTTAAATAGTGAATATTCCTCAAGAAACTCTATTAGGCACTAATTCAATAGTACTTGTGCCCAAGTTAGAACATTGTGAGTGACCTCACTTACTTTCTTAGAAGTGCTTATGTTCACATTATATTCATGTTTAACCAGCATTTTTGAACTGCAGCAAGAATGAAGATTGTTTAAAAATTTATTAACAAGATGTAGAAATCAGATTTTTTCGTTTTTTTTTATAATACGGTAAAAAAGATATTATTATTGTAACTTCCTCATGTTGTTTCTAGGTTTATTGTAGACACTTTTGCCCATCAGTAAATAAATGTTAGTTAGATTGGATCTTTTTCATTACAAAGTGCAAAGGAAGTTGAACTTCATAAGATTGCTTATTTGACAGAAAATGTATCAAAATTCATTTCAAGCAAAAGATAACTTCTACTCAACAGCTGGTTCTCTGGATTTTTTTCTATGATGGAAAAGCACCAAATAATGCTAGAATTGTCTTTGCAATTTTACTTTTAATAATATTGTATAAATTATAACAATTCATATAAAATATTAACTGAAAATAAAATGAAGAGTGGAGATTATGTGACTGGCTTCTCATTCTCTACTTATGGAGGAGTAGCAATAATTTTAGTTAAAGTGTTAAATGACAGATAAATTTGAAAAGCAAATCCAGTAAACAATCCATAGTTCATTCTTAGAAAAGTTTTTTTCATTTCTGTTCTATAATTATAATAAAGAAATAGATGTATATGTCCTCTTATGCTTTTGTATGAAGGATAACAGAAGAGGTGGAAATATACCCAGAACTGTATATAAAACTCATAACACTTTTCTGAAAATTCATTTTATAATCCCATAACACTGCGGAGATTGATTGGCTTGTGCAGATATAAATGAAATTTTACAAACTAATTCGCTGCACTCCCAGCATGATATGCCACAAAGTTTCTTACTGTTAGTCTACACAGCTACAAATAAATCCAGGTTAAAGAAAACTTTGCATTGCTCTGTATTAATTATAATAAAAAATGCTGGTTTATGGGGGCCTCTGTTGCCAGCAATCACATATAGATCCATTTCTTAGTGCATCACAGCCTATTTTTTGGTAAAACACTCCTTTAAAAAAAGCATATAGAAATCCCCCAGTGCTCTTTTTTTAACTCAGTAAGTCTTGGTGTTATCTTTAAACAAGTCTCTATATGTGGATACAAGATAAAAGTAAGGAAAATAACTTCAGGGGGGGAAAAAGTTGCACCTGGGTAAAATTTGTTCATCATAAACAGATGATCTAGTAGGTTAGATTTTGAAACCTGATCTGTGATAGGTCTTTCAAAATTATTGATGTTTCTGAATTTATAACTGGGATGATTTTTGTAGTTTTGGAGGCTTTTTGGACTCTCAAATAGTTCTCTTGTCCTGCTTAGCAATAAAGATTACAATTAACCCAAATCAGCTAAGTCAGTGTAGGCACAAATGTGTAATTGGGTGAATTATAATAGGTTTAAAATCATTTGTTCAGAAAACAACAAACTGTCATTTTAGATTATAGTAATATTCTAAACATTTTGTATTGCACATGTTAATTATTCACAAACTTTTATTTCTGATAGTGCTAGCTTATCTATCCAAAGCCTCTGCTTCCATTCCTTGTTTCTTAAAAGATGTTTATCAAAGTTCTGAATAATTGAAAATGTCTACCTGGCCTGTAAAATTCAACTCTGAAAAGCAGCCTAGGTACCTCCTTTTTAAAATCCTGCTGGATTATGTAAGTTTGACCACCTGAAGTAAAGTATTTAAGTAGTGCCAATAAAATATATATTTTGATTGCTACTTGTTTCATCTCTTGCTTTTGTTGTTTGTGTTCGGGTTTTTTCTGTATAGGTTCACACATGGATGTCTCTGTTATTTCAGCTGTTAAACTGTCGGGTTCTACAGTAGATGTGATACCTCTGCCTGCTTATTTTGGAGAATCTGTTTTTCAAAGATTGCTTTCTGCAGTAATTTGCATATACTCTTGTATTCACAACAAACTACTGTGGGGAATTTTCTCATCAGGTTTGAAAAATTATTTTCCAAAAAGAAGAGAAGAATAGATCACTGATTCCCATTTTTTTCTGTTTTGCATGGATGTTCATAGATGTGTGTATGTGCATGTGCCCTGTACTCAACACTGGTGACGCCACACCTCAAATCCTGCGTCCAGTTTTGGGACACTCACTACAGGAAATTGAAGGGCTGGAGCAAGTCCAGAGAAGGGCAAGGAAGCTGGGGAAGGGTCTGGAGAGTCCCATGAGGGAGCTGGGGATGTAAAGCCTGGCGAAAAGGAGGTTGAGAGGAGACCTTATCACTCTCTACAACTCCCTGAATACGGGGCGTAGCCACGTGGGGTTGGTCTCTCCTTCCAGGCAATCAGTGACAACAGAAGGTGAACTGGCCTCAAGCTGTGCCAGGGGGGATTCAGGCTGGACATCAGGAAGATTTTTTTCACTAAAAGGATGGTTAAATATTGGAACAGGCTGTCCAGGGAGGTGGTGGAGTCACCATTCCTGGAAGTGTTCAAGAAAACACTGGACATGGAACTCAGCCATGGCTTAGTTGACATGGTGGAGTTTGTTCAAAGATTGGGCCAAATTAACCTGGAGGTCTTTTCCAACCTTAAAGATTCTTGTGAGAGTACATATTTTTGGCATTTTATTAAAATTTCTTCTGTCTTTAGCACAACCTGTGTCTTATTGTCTATTATTTTTCTATTCTATGTTCCAATATGGACTAGGAAAAAAAGTGTTCTAGTATTTTTTAATGTGTTACTAACATGCAACAATTGTGTTATAGTCAACCATTATTTCTTCACATATTTTCTCTTGTTCACATAAAGAAATGTAATTAAATCAATAATAGCACATAGAAATAATAATCATCATCTGAAATATTTTAAATTATGAAGAAAATCTTCCAGAGCTATGAAAGGTCTTTGCTCTAGGAAGTACTATCATTCAATCTAGAAACTGGAACTATTCACTCTTCATCCTCCTGGCAGTGTGTTCTTGCCAAAATATTGATATTGGCCATAGACTTAGGGGATATAAAAGACATACCACAGTCATCTAAACATGCCCTTAGGCTGCAGAAGCAGTTTCCTTCCTCTGATCAACTCAAATATAGCAGGTTTTTTGTAGTCCATTTTAAGACCAATTGTCCCATAAAGTAATGATTCCATATAGACTTAGAGTCCCCTGAGGAGCTGATCCCTTTTTAGACATCACTAGTTATTTACCTCTGTTCAGCTTCTGCAAGTACTTCATCTGTTCTGAGGAAGTTCAAAAGCACAAATGAGAGAAGAAAGTTGTTTTAAAGAAACATCTAAATGTACCTCATTATATATTTTCTCTTGAAATGGGCCAATTGGTCTCTGATGAGCTTTAGATTTAGCAATCAGTAGTCAAAAGGGCTCACAAAAAGCAACTTTCCTTCTTGCAATACCAAGAGTTTCTTCAGTGAGAGAACACCTTGGCTTGACCTTTTGTTTCATATGTTATAATTATTTGGAGCTTTGCTATAATAACAGCATTTTTCCCCTTTCAAATATGATCTCAGGTAGTAGTATCTGCAAATGTTTGGCTCTCTGTCAAGTCATTTGACAGCTAAGCTTCTAATATATTCAGGCTAGAAAATAGGAAGTATACACCTTCTGCATTTTAATATGAGAATAACATTAATTATTCAAGTTAGATCAGCACAAATTAAATATTAATGCCAACAAGTCATTATCCTGTTATCTTAAACAAAGAGAATATTAAGTCTTTATTTCAGTTCTTTTTTCCCATCTGAGTGAGCAAGTAAACTTGATCTCACCATTTTCAGAAATCATGTCCTTCTCAATCTCAAAAATATTTGAAAGAAACAAAGAAATGGAAAACTTTTAAATCTCCATTTATGCACATATTAATGTTTCAGTGATCACAGGTCTGAGCAGCCTGCTGTAGCTGGTGCTGCCCTGAGCACAGGGTGGGACCAGGTGATCTCTACGGGTGCCACAGTCACTCTGTGGGTCTGTGGTATAGGTAAATTCTAAAAAATCTACTTTATTGCTAAGATGGCGTTGCACAGATAAAATATGTGGGTATGTGTGTATATATGTGTATATATACATATTATATATATATATGTATATGTATGTATATATATATGTTTGTGTACATTTATATTAATTAAATTCCAACTACTAAAGGCAAGAATTCTATGAATATTCAAGATTCAGCTGTAAATCTGAACCTGTTCAGTAGATTATTATGAACTGCAGTACTGAACATTCCATTCTGTTTAAAAAACCCCTAAACTAGAAAAAGGAAAAGGAAAGGAAAAAAAAGAAAAAAAAAAATCAATAGATTTTTTACACAAGTCTTTACATTCAGCTGCAGTGAATGCAAGTGGGTCACTTACCACACAAGCAAATTAAAGAACAGAATAATATTTAGTAGAGTCAAGACATCCTTTTAAATTACTAAGTTACCAACCTTGGATTTTTTTTTCTTCTCAGACTTTAGATCCTTCCAGAAACTGTGCATATTTCAGAATAGAGATACAGAGTGCCAGTGCTCTTCCAGAACTGACCACAGGTAGATTTGGGTCATTCCCCAGACTCTTGGAACAGATCCTGCTCTGCACACCTTGACATCTGCACTTTGTACTTGTGATTTCATGATAAATCCTCAATGCTGCTGAAGCATTACAGGTGGGCAGGCTATCATAAGGAAATCACTGCTAGAGGTTGTACACTGCACACTGCAAGTGGTTCCAGACCCACTGGCAAGACAGGGAGGTTGTTTCCCATGATGGGATGACACTGAGAGACAGAAAGGGTGAATAACTTTTTTTCAACAGTGTTTAGAGTCCCATGTTTTAGAAGCATGGACCAGTCCCAGGGTTTCCTGTCTCAGCTGCACCTGCTGCAAACCTGGAGGAGTTTTGAACAATGTTCTCACTCTCTGGGAGAACCTAGAGAGAAACAAATTGTACAGAGAAGGAAAGGTTTGTCCTGTCCTGAATAGTCTGTGTTGGTTGTTTGTAAACAGAGCTAGGTTACTGTGAAATCTTCATTAAGAGTTAAAGACTATACACATTTAAAAGCACTTTCCTAAGGTCTGTTATTGTAGTCACTAGTAAACTCACTTCTGTAATTTAAGACCTTTAGAAAGGCTGTGGATATTTCTCTGTGCTTAACGTTTTAAAAGTTCTGGTCTCTGGTATTTTCGTTCTGTTTTTCCCTTACTTATGGATATTGATGGAGGGAAATTTTGAGCGTAATTAATAGAGCTTTACTAAATTAATAGAGATATATCACTTTTAGGATTATTTCTTTTTTCAAAACACTTATATTCTTCCGCTTTAATATCCAGTATCACTTATCTCCATACATTTTTATGCTCTCTTTAAGCAATGAATGTGTCAAAAAGACATTGTGGGAGATTTTCAAAATTATGCCACTCAAAAGATTTCAATAACAAAGTGTGCTTTCTCTAAGGAGCATTAAGTTTTAAGTGAGTTATTTGGTTCTGGATGGCTCTTTCAACCAATATTTTAAAATCCTTCATAAGCTTCAGATGTCTTCTGAATTTATAGTGCTGATAAGCCACATAACAAGTCTCCATAATATGGGCATGGTTCTGCAGTACAAACATGCAGGGTGTTAATCACTAAAGCAGTTTCTGAGCGCCTGAATGAACTTGTTAAAAATGAAACACACACAGATTATTGATATTTTTCAGCAAGCTCTGATTTATAAATTTCTCCCTTCCCAGACTGATCTTTTTTCCTGGACTTCCATCCAGACTTCACAGAGACTTCACAATTCCTGTGTTCTCCTGGTTGTGGCTGTTCAATGAGCATAAGCAATCAGTGACACCATTCACCACAATTCAAAAGAGACCTTTTTCCTTGTATTTGAGGTAATTATGCAGTGCTAAAACTAATCTCATTTATAAGGGAAGGCTACAGTCTAAAAAATATAGGTCTACAAGGTATCCTATCAGATGCAGGAAGAGCCTGCAAGGAGCCTTGCTGTGAAGCCACAGGTTTACATCTTGGACTGAGGTGTTTAGAAAACCAAATCACCAGGGTCTGCTGGTTTTTATTCTAATCAAATAACCAGATTTTAACAGTTTAATAAATTTTTATTCAAATAATTTTAATAATTGGTCTTAAATTTAAAAAAATTGTAAGTGAAATATAAATAAACAATCTGCAACTGTAATATTTTAATGAATTCTTAAATAAGCATTACATTATATATCACATCAAATAAACAGCTGTAATCTCAAATTTTGTGAAATATTCTGGTAAAGATTGCAAGATAATAATGTTCAGTGATAAGTTTTTTTATTAATAAATAGTGAAGGTGTTCTAATGCGGATTTTTAGAACAACATGCCTAGGAATTGTAAGTGTTGCATATATATGGGATGTGTAATTTCCACCTAAAAGAAGTTAAATATTGTAAGACTGTACTTTTTAATGTGACATTCCAATTTGTTCAGCAAATTATAATTTTCACTTATTTTAATGGAAGCTGATCTAATTTTCAACTAGAAGAAAATACTGAGATGCTGACCAGTGCCAAATTTCATTGAATTACATAATTTTAATCAATGATGAAAGAGAGAAATAGAACAATTAAACCCTTTTCATATTCAGTGCCATTAAGTAATAATATTGTCATACTTCTGTCATATTGTGCCTTCAAATATTTAATTAACCATCTGGAGAAAGGACAAAATGTGCAGCCTATTGTGCATTTTGCATTAATTCACATTTTGCTAATGACCCATAGTTCACTAATTTATCTTGGTAGACCTTGGAACTTTAGTTATATGACTGAAAAATCATTCAGAGTCATGAGGGATATTGTAGATGGTTTTTCTTTATAAAAATAAAAACTAAAAGTGCCATAAAAATCAAGGTCTGTATAGATTTTTATTAAATGGTTGAAAGACTAACAGGTTTTGTGTGTATTAGTAATATTTAGACTGATGAAACTGTATTGAGAATATAAAGTAGCTGAAATACCTCATTTATAACAACACTAAAGAGACAAAAATAGAAACAGCTTGGAAGCAAAGTGAAATAGAATAAAGAGAAAATACATAGTCTGAGAACAGGAAACAAAACATCTTGATTTTTCTTTGAAATTCAGGATTTTGGAAAACACCTTTTCATATTTCAGAGTAAGAGTTTGTAAATAAGGCTTGTTAACAGCTTTTATTTCTCATATCTAATAAAAATACTTTTCTGGCTCATGTTCATCTTGGTGTCTGCCAGGACCCCCAAGGCTCCTCTTCTTCAGAGCATCACCGGGTGGT
Source organism: Setophaga petechia (assembly GCA_024362935.1). Classification (NCBI taxonomy): domain Eukaryota; kingdom Metazoa; phylum Chordata; class Aves; order Passeriformes; family Parulidae; genus Setophaga; species Setophaga petechia. The sequence continues at coordinate 4,247 of JANCRA010000650.1, read as the reverse complement.
CTCCAGCACTCACTGGTACCTTGGGTTGTTTCTCCCCAGCATAATTTTGAACTTCCCTCAGTGGAACTGTCAGAGGTTCCTGCCAGCTGGCTTTTCCAGCCTGGCAAGATCCCTCTGGATGGCAGCTTGACCCTCTGACAAATCAAGGAGAGAATATCCACTGCTCTTTCCTCACCCACCCAGCAAGTCATTTTTTTTAGAGACTGACTGGGTTCATTGAGCATGACTTTCCCTCTTTGAAACCATGCTGACTACTCCAAATCACCTTCTTATCATTCATGTCTCTGAAAATTATCTACAGGATTAGCTGATCAGCCTGTGTCCTTTTTGTTGCCTTTCTTGAAGACAAAAGTGACTTTTTTTCCCCCTCCAGCCCTCAGAATTGTCTCCTAGCCACCAGATCATTTGAAGATAATTAAGAATAGCCTCACAGTGACATCTGCCAGCTTCCCCATCTCTCATGGCCCATGGGCTTCTGTATGACCAGTTTCCTTAAGAATTAGCTGATCTGATTATCTTCCATCAATGGTAGTTTTCATTTGCTCCAGACATTCCACCCTGGTCTCCATGGCCTGGGATTCCTGAAGATTGGTCTTGCTAGTAGAGACTAAAGTGAAGGAGGGACTCAGCACTTTTTTTGTGTGTCCTGTGCCTCTGGGGCCCCTTCCTAATTGAACAGTGGAGATACACTTCCTCAGTATTTCTGCTTATGGACTTGAGGGAGCTCTTCCTGACGTCCTGACATGTCTGTCTGGACTCCATTTCAGGTAGGTTTTGACTTTCCTGACTGCATCTTTGCATGCTCAGGCAGCATCCCTGCATCCTTCCTGCAACATCTATCCCTGATTCCACCTTTTGCATACTTCCTTTTTTTGATTGTTTCAGATTTTCTAGTATCTCCTGGTTTTTCAAGTTTTCCCTGACTTCCTGTTTGCTGGGATGAACTGTTCCTCAGGCTGTAGTAAGCTGTCCTTGAACAATAACTGATTTTCTTGGATCCTTCTTTCCTCTAGGGTCCAAATGTTCCTGGGCACTGGAACCTCAATTCTCTCTGCTGTTCACTTGAGAAAATGCTGCCTTGCCATTGTCTTGTCTCCCCCAGAAACTGTTACCTGTGGGAATTGTGTCAGGGAGAATTCCCAGTACACAGAATGGAAACGACTGTCATATTTTGGAAGTTAACAGCTTATGGATATGCACTCTTTCAGAGAGCATGACTTCCAGGTCAGGGGTTTTTTTTTAATGTATTTTTTAATTCAAGGCATAAAAAATCAGACCTGCAAGTCAGGAGCTAGCATTCACATTCATTAGATTCATAGAATCATAGAATGGCTTGGGGTGGAAGGGACATCAAAGACTGCCCAATCCCCCTGCCTTTGGCAGAGTCACTTCTCACTAGACAGGGTCACTCAGAGCCCCATACAACCTTTGAGTAATGTAACCAGAATAATCTAATGAGACACAGAGGAAAGAATTCCATAGATATGGGAGAACTATCTGTAGCTGTGGTGACAAACTGTTAGTGCCTTTCAGTTTGCACCAGATGTTGTCATGTTTTCTAAAAGCCTCTGAGAAGAACTACTTAGCCTTACAGTAAAAAGAAAACTTCAACCCCAGCCAGTGTATATAGTCTTACATATTTATTAGCACTGTGCTTTTGATCTTCTGTTCCATCCACAGGTGAAGTTCAGTGAATTTATATTGGGAGTGACTGCAGATCCTGCAGGGCTGTATCTGAGTTGTCCCAGCTGCCTGGGTTGTGCAGCTGGACAGATGATGCTGCATATTTCTGAGTTCCTCTCTCTCTGACAGACTATCAGGGCCCCAAATGTAGGTGGATAAGAGCTCTCCACCGAGCTCCTAAATGGAAAGGATGCAAGCTAGCATTTATTAAGCTCTGTTAGAATTCCTGTAAACTTTCTATGAAATTGTCATTACTTTTCAAAAATAAAATTTCTTTTTTTTTCTCCTTCAACAAAGCACTTAGTATTTAGCAATACACCACTACCTATCCTTTAGTGAAAATTTAAGGGGGCTCAGCATTAGGTAGCAGGCTCTATATTGATCTCTTTCTGCATTGAGAAACAGTTATGTCACCCTGAAAATAGGGAAGGACTTATGGATATTAATGAGTGGATTGCTTTCCACCCCTGAAAGAGAAAATATTAGGACAATAGTATCTACAAAGCTAACAAGTAATGTATTTGCAAATTTTATATCAGTAAATGCAAATACAGTTTTCACTCACCACTGTACCAAGTAATTCAAGCAATAGTTAAACAGCCTGTCTCATAACACTAAAAGACATGGTAATTAATTAGAGATTGCTTTGTTTTTAACAGAAGTTCTAGTCAAATAACACAGAGCACAGCAATTATTGAAAACGCCATGTGATTTATAAGATGATAAGAGAGATGATATAGGAATGCTCATATCTGGAACAAGATTTATATATTCTGCAATCCAGTTTTTAAAATCGAACTTTTATTCTTGATGATTATCGACTACATGGTCTTTTATTACTCCAGCAGCAACTTACTTACAGCATTACTATCTTCCCAGTCACACTGGAATATTAAAAATTACATACTCACAAGACAAAATATAAAACAAATGTTTGTGTTCAACATTGAAATTAGAGTCTCATCAGTACATGAAAATAAATTTTAAAAATTTAATTTATACATGTATTTGTACAGCGTAAAAAACTAAAAATTGTGATAAGCAGCAAATACTTCTAAGGAAACAGCTTTAAAAGTATTATTTGTACCTTACATTTTTTTTTTGATTTCCAAGCATTTTCTAAAAACTACTCAATTCATAAGTTCAGATATCTGATTGTCCCTGACTGCAAAACCAATCATTTGCATTTGTAATAACAAATACACAAAATGGTCACTATGTATCTCCTTTATGGGTTCCTATTTAATAGGTATCTCTTTGATCTGCTCACCAGTTAAGGCTCTCAGACCCTCAAGTAAAAAGAGACTTTATCACAACTCATCTACTTATATCAAGCAGTAATTTTTTTAATCAGGTGCTGTATTTTTCTTCCTTGTTTTTGAGCAAAACTTGTTGCGGTGCGCCCCCGCAGTCTCCCTCCCCCTTCCCGGTTCAGTTAAACTTTAATTTATTGTATTGTAATGTATTAGTTTCAATTACCCAAGATGGCGCTTGCCAGGTTTCCCCTCCCCCTGTTTTTCCCTCTGCAGGGCTGTCCGTCAGTTAGTTACCTTGGTTACTCCCGCCTTTTTGTATCAAGTTGTCCCCACCCCTGTGTCTTAAGTTGTCAGCCTGCCTGCCTGTCACCCTCTGTCCCTGCCTGCTTCTCCAGAACCTTCTCCCCAGGACAGAGGGTGATTGGGCAGGAGAGGGCTGTCCCACCCCTTATGTAATTTCATTTGCTACCTCCCCATGTCCATTATGTTATGTTTCAAGGTTATTGGCCAGGGGAAAGGGTTCACCTCCTCCTGGTCCCCCTATATATGTTATGTTCTCCCCACCCCTTTGTGCAGTTCCCTGCAGCCTCCCCCCTGTCAGTACCCTTCGCTCCCTTCAATAAACCTTCCCTCTGCTGTGGAGAACTGCTGCCTCACGCCTGGTCCTTCACCTCCGTTCGTGCTGTCGCTTCTGTTTCTCGGCCTGCTGGAGCTGCCTCCTCCACCACAGACGTGGAGGGAGCTCCGAGAAGGGCATCAATTTCCAGTCACTCCGGTTGGAGATCCTGGACTTTGCAGCTGCCCGTACCCGGAAGAACAGGCTGTTGGCTGTGCATCTCTGTGGGCCAGCCGGGCTCAGATTCGGCACCGCCACAAAAACTGATGAAGGTTTTCAGTATGCTGTGGAACATCACTGAATTCAAAGTAGAAAAATTCACTTAATCCAACAATCAGTTTGGTGCAAAACTGATTTATTTAAAGTCCTAAAGTGCTGTTAAGAGCTTTCAATTCCCATTAAATTCAGTTTATTAAAATTCCTCAGGAATGGGTTTGTCTTACTCTCCTTTCAACATCTGTTAGCACAGATGTGTTTGTTAAAGCTGTACCTGGCTTGCACAGAAGCCCACCCACGTGTTTTCCACAGACACAGAAGCTTCCAAACCATCATTAATGAAGGCAGCAAATAACAAATACACAATCTGTGAGCAGAAAAAATCTGATGTGTCTGGGCTACAGGGGCAGAACTTAATGCTAAATTATTCTCCATATCCAGCTCTCATTAACTGTACCTCTTATAGAATGTTTTTG
>JANCRA010000649.1:0-21238 GCA_024362935.1 Setophaga petechia | reverse complement strand
GGCCTGAAAGAGCACCTTGCCATTCAAGAAATGTCAGATACTCGAGGACAGTCTTCTGACTCTAATTGTTCTCACATTTTTGACACACGCATGCATGCACAGCCGCACAAAGAGGAGAGTTGCCCTTAGGTTTGGAAATGAGCTGGCTGGGCGTGCACCTTGGAGATTTCCATCAGCCCTTGGTCTTCATGCTGCACCTCAGTGTTGCCTTGGACAGGCTGCCCCGCATGGCAGAGGGCTGACGGGCTGACGTGCTGTTGGCCCAAGAGACGCCGCAGCCAGGCATTTTCTAAGGAAGGCGTGCAGGCAGCCTGGGCAGATCTGCTGCCTAGGCTTGATTTCAGTGCCAAGGGCTAAAGGGCTCTTTCTGCTGCTTTTGTCTTGCCAGAGGGTTTGGAGCTGTTTATAAAGCCCTGGACACCAGCAGCGGACAACAGGTCAAGTGCCAACAGCCCCATGCCATTTTGCAGCTCTGGAGCGCTTTCCTCGCTGCTGTGAGCTCTGCCTGGAGCTTTGGGTGGCAGCTGCATGTCTGTAGCAGAGGCTGTTCCTCTGAAGTACAGTCTAGGCTCAGGGGGCAGAATGCATTTGGGATGGCCTTTGGTGCTTCTGCTAAGCTCTGCTGTCTAGTGACAAGGCACTTTGGCCCAGCCCGCTGCCTCATTGCAGCAGCACTCGCTGCGTGCCCCTTGTGATCTCCAGCAGGGTGCGTCTTTTCAAGGTGACGGTGGCCAATGTCATTGCAGGTGGCAATCAAGATCATGTCACTTGAGGAGGGCATGCGCGAGGAGCTGGCTGCCAATGAAATCCTGGCCATGAGGGACAACAGGAGTCCCAATATCGTTACCTACTTAGACAGGTTGGTGTATTCTCGTGTCAATGTAGCTTTAGCTAGTTAGTGCAAGCCCCAAGAGACGATGCCCTCTGGTCAGTAGCAGGGAACGGAGCTGGTGATGATTTCTCTGCTGGTGTCCAGAGCGTGGGACGAGGTGGAGCTGGTGTTCAATAACCTCTTGTGGCACACGTAGCTTGGAGAGCAGTTGCAAAAACCTGGCTCAGGCCCTGGGGTGACTGAGGCTGTGCCCACTGCTGTCTCTCCATGCCGTGGTTTTCTTCCTTCAGCTACCTGGTGGACATGGAGCTCTGGCTGGCCATGGAGTTCATGGACAGCGGCACCTTGTTTGATGTGCTGGCGGCAGTGTACCTGGAGGAAGGACAGATAGGCGCTGTCTGTCGGGAGGTGAGGGATCCCGCTTGTACTTCCCCAGGCCTGCCCAGGATGCTGCTTGCCAGCTGCAGGTTAAGGAGAGCCAAGATTTCTTGCTCTCACCTTTCTGCTGCTGCTGCTGCTGCTGCTGTCAGCACACACAGGAGAAGAAAGAGCATGGCAAGTGAAGTGCCTGCCGCTGTGCCCGCACTCCTCAGGCTCCGTTCTTGCACTCTTCCATCCTGCCTGTCCTCTGGCGCTGGTGCTCGTTCACTTGCTTGGTTTCACTGTCTCTCTCTTCTCAGCTTTGCCTGGCAGTGTTTGCCTGGAGCCTGTCTGTCTGTCCTACATTCCTTGCCACTGGAAGGCAGCATGCAGGTGGCAGAATTTCAAGCTAAGGGCAAAGAGCTGTGCTCAGCTTCAAAGGATAGCATTGCAGTGCGGATGGCAACGGATTCTGGAACAGCTCTAAGGTGCTGCTTCCTCCTCTGCTGCCACTAGGCTTCCCCAAAAATCTTTGCCGTGCTGCCTCCCAGCCAAAGGTGACACACTTCCTACTGAAGGCCGCTGGAACTTTTGGGAGCCCAGATGCTTTTGCTTGGAAATGGAGAAAAAACTTGCAAGAGTGTTGAAGCAGCAAGGTCTTCTTGGTGACAGCACCATGAGGCTGCAGCCTCGCTCACAACTGCCTGAGAAAGCCATCAATCGCGTCGAGCTCTTTCCTTTCTGCTGGGATGAAATCAGATCCTGCACGTTAACTTTCCCCCCCTCCTTTTTCTTTCTCAGTGCCTGCAAGGACTGCATTTCCTTCATTCCCGCCAAGTCATCCACAGGGACATCAAAAGCAACAACGTCCTTATGGGCATGGATGGATCTGTCAAGTTGGGTGGGTATCCCTGCTGGGCTGCAGCATTTCCAGCACGTGCAGTGCGCTTGCATTTTGGTGAGTGCCACTTGGGCAGGAGCGTGGCTTGGCCAGTGTATGAATGGTGAGGGTGTTTTTGATGTGGCCGATGCCTTATTTGCCTGGCTCCAGCCATGTGGAAGGAGAGCACAGTTGCTTTTTCAGCTGCATTCAGCATGGACTGGTCGGGCTTGGAGTGGGCAATGGTTTTGGCCATTTTGGCAGTGGTAGCTGGCTTTGATAGGCTTTGTTTTTGTCCTCAGGTGACTTTGGCCTCTGTGCTCAGCTCAGCCCTGAGCGCAGCAAGCGCAGCTCCAGCGTGGGCACTCCCAGCTGGATGGCACCGGAGGCAGTGAGAGGAGAAGCCTACGGCCCCAAAGTGGACATCTGGTCCCTGGGGATCATGGGGCTGGAAATGGTGGAAGGGGAAGCTCCTTACGAGGAGGAAACCCGTCTCAGGGTAAGGTGCAGCTTATCAACAGGGCTGTGTGTGGAGAGAGCTGATGTGGCCAGCAAAGGAGCAGGTGCAGTGTCCTCTTGCATCCATGTGCTGCAGGTGTTTGAACTGATAGAAAGGAACGGGCCACCAAAACTGCAGAACCCCAGGCACCACTCGGCTCTCCTGCGCGACTTCCTCCGCTGCTGCCTGCAGGCAGACGAGGACAGGCGCTGGTCTGCCCAGGAACTGCTGCAGGTAAGAAAAAGCAAAGGGGCCAAAAGCCCTGTCAGCTGAGGACACCTGCATGAAGGGGTGAGCAGGAGTGTGGGCCATGTGGCGCAGGCAGCTCCCGTCACAGGAAGGCGCAGGGGGACATGCTGCCCTTGCTGCTCTCTGTGTGTCTTCCTGCTAGCCAGGGAATCCTGCTTGAGCCCGTGAGGATGGCATCGTGGAAAGTAAGAGTTCCTTTCTTTCTTCTTTTTCCTCTGGGCAGCATCCCTTTGTCACCTCAGGCCATCCTGCCTCCAGCCTGGCTGCTCTCATCATCTCAGCCAAGCAAGTGCAGGAAGAGTGGAGAGGAGACACCTGCGCCTGAGGAGGCCCTTATGGCCCGGCAGCCGAGAGGCGGGAAAAGGGGCTGTGGCATCTTTAGGCAGAGCTCCAGCCATGCCCTGACTATTAAGAGAGTTTAGATAGGAAATATGATAGTTTTCATATTTGCTCAGTTTAGGTGTTAGGTTAGGTTAGGTTAGGTTAGGTTAGGTTAGGTTACATTAGGGGTGAGTTAGGTTCAGTTTAAGGCTCTGTTTTTTTTCCTTTCTTAAAAAGATGAAAGTTTTAAAAATTAGGAAATTCAGGGATCAACTTTTAAGGACAAGGGAATGTAGATAGCTTAGATAATAGAGGATTGTTTAGCTTAGAATAGAGTGTTGTTAATTTAGGGAAGCTCCGAGGTATCTTTTAAGTAGAAATGAAAGAATTGTCCTAATAAGAATCAAGCTGTGAGAGGAAAAGCTGGGCTGCAGCCCAACTGGAGCCTGCAGGCACTCCAAGCTGTCAGCCTGAACAGGCCACCTGCAGGCCAGAAGGATGAAGATGGACAAGTAGCGAGGGGATATATTTTGTATACTTTGTATACTTGGTTTCCGCCCGAGTGCCAATAAAAGTCGAAAATATCCAGAGTGTTGGAAGACTCCCTTCCTTGCCAGGCTGTAGCTGAGTGGACTGTCCCTTTCAAAGGCCCAAAGAACACAGTGAGGTAAGCAGCTTTGCTTACCTGAAGTGTGCAATGCCCGTGGGAAGCTGCGAGACTTGCGGGTAATGAACGCCAGGTGATGAGCTCACACTCAGGACAACACCAGGAGGCAGATGCGCAGTCCTTTCTGGGCCTCTTGTCTTGAAGACGTCAGGCTGATCAACAGGAATCACCATTTTGTTCCCACCCTCCTCTCACTGTGTCAAGTGTGGGACGGAGTGGCATTCTCATAGCGGCATCTGGCCCTTCCTCCCTGCTTCTCTTGTCCCCCCTTTTCAGCCCAGAGCCCCAGGGAACATCTGGGCCAGCCTCATCCCCCACGGCTCTGTGCAACCACCAGGGCCTCCTGCACAGCCCCATTCCCACTCTGCTGCCTCCTTGGCCTTTTCCCGCCTCTGGCCCAGCCTGCTCTTGCCAGCTGTTGGGCACACACACACACACACAGAGCATACCACACCTGTCAGGGAGCAATTGGATGCAGGAGCTCCTGCTAAGCACAGCTCACCAGCCCGGCACTTTTCCCACCCAGCTGTGCCTCCATTTGGACTCCATCTGCTGGCATACCCACTGCCAGGGACTGCTCAGGGACTGCGTGCTCCTTCAATGCTGCCCACAGGCCTGATTTCCACGCCTCCCCATTCCTCCTATCCCTAAGGCTGCCTCAGCCTTCTAAACACCATTTTTCTTACTCGAATGCTTTCCTGTGCTTTACTTCATGCTGTAAGCAGGAGTACGCAGTTTTGATTGTCTTGATTCTAGAATTAATAAAAAGAAGTTGGAAGTGCTGCTAGAGTTTGTCATTTCAAACTTGAAACAACTGCAAAAAGTAGAGAAGCTTTCTGGGCAGCTTTTCAGTTCATTTCAAGTCTCCTTCCTCTTCACTCTGTTTCAGCATATCTGTTGATTTTTCCTTTGCTCTCATCTTTTAAGCTTCAGCACTTGTCTATGGATCTGTAAAAAAGCCCTGTAAACCCAACGCAAATTTTCTGTCCTTTCTATTTTTCCTCTTCTGCAAAAGCTCAGGCTCCTGTCATCTTCTCCTGTCATCTAGACTTTGATTCCCACCTTGGCTCTGGCTAAGAGCAGAACAAATGGAATTTATTACCTGCTAGTAAGATCTGCTAGCAAAGGTCACAGTTAGAGCTGAGCGTGGTGCTCCTCTCCCTCCGTTGAATACACATCTTTGTCTCAAGGCCTGGTGATTTCCAGGAGCACCTGGAAGCTACTGCCAACCACAAAAGTCTCACTCTTGCTGCTTTGGACACTGCGTTTTTGGTAGGATTTTGATCTACATCTACAGTGACCTACAGCAACTGGATCTTTGACACAAAGTGCCTTCAAGCAACATTTCTAAGCAGAGTGGGCAATGAAGTCCAGATACTAATGAGTTGTGTGATATTTGAACTCTGTGTAACGTTGTGAGTTCTTACGGCCGGGTGCATCTTGGCACTCAGCCAGGAGCACCCTGTTACCTTCGGGGATCCCCCTGAAATACCTTTCCCCTTACATCAGCCTGTTGCATATTCATAGACCCTCATGCATATCCATAAACTACTTTACATATCCCAGGAATGATTTTACATGGCCCCTCCCTGGGTCTGCCTTTTCAGAGCATGTGTGTTTCTTGGCTGTGCTTTTGGCTCCTTCTCTTTATCACCTCCAGGTTTGGGCCTTGCTCCACTCTGCCTTCAGACGGGGAGTGCTGATAGTTGGCAGATCTGTCCAGGTGTCCTCATCCTGTGTGCATTGGATGTTATCCCATCCAAGCAGGCAGTTTAACACAAGCAGCTATTTCACTGAGCTTAATTAACAACAGAAATAAAAACTATAGAACAAAGTTACTTTAACAAACAGTCCCAGCCCATATTTGCTCCCAGTCTGTGTGGTCCTGATCCATATGGTCCCAGTCTGTGCAGTCCCAGTCCATAGGATCCAGTCCATATTTGATCCCAGCCCATATTTGATCCAAGCCCATATTTGATCCTAGTCTCTGTGGTCCTGCACACATTCCCAGGGTCTGAAATTCCAGTCCTCAGACAGGAAAAAATGTTCCTGCCCTTGAACTTCCTTCCTCTCATTTAGAAAAAATTAGAAAAAAATCATAAATAAACAAGTAATAATTAAAACAAATATTTATAATGAAAATATGAAAATGAAATACAGTCATTTCAACTCTTACTTACAGTACTCCCATAATGATTCAAGCCAAAATAACAATAACTATTACTATAACATTACCAATAAATAAATTATATACCAAGAAATATCTTTGGAAAGTTTTAACTCGATGACTAATATACTTGAGATAAAAAAATATCTAAAAAAACTGACATACAATCTAACACACCTTAGTAAAACAATTCATATTACAAATATACTAAACACAAAACCAAACAACACTATAATTTCTCAGACATTTTAATAAAACCACTAAAATTTATAATATCCTTAAGTAGTCTAAAACAATTAAAATTATTTTTACAAGATTTATTGGGGGCGTGTGGTTTTATTTGGATATTGGTTTTTTAATTGTTAGAGGCTAGATGATTTAAAAAATGGGAATTTTATTGGAATTTAATCAGCTGAGAAGGTGGCACTCTGCAAACAGAACTGAGTGAAAATGAACGGGACAGAAATCAGTAACTCTGAAAGTTTTATTTGCTAACAAATACATCCCACCCAGCCAGCCACACAGAATCCCCATCCCACTGCTCCAAATTGGGATCCCACTTCCCCCAGCCTCCTTCCAAACCCCATCTCACTCTGGTGGCTGTGGAATGGAGAGAGTTTGGCCTGGGATTGAGTTTTTTTGAGGCGAGAACACGCATACTGAGAGGGGCTTGAGCCTTTAGGGGTTAAAATTCATTTGTTTCTAGTGGGAATTAATAGGATTTGAGGTGGCAGATGAATCCCTCCTGACTTTTGGAGTGCAAAGAGATGGAGAAGAAAATAAAATTAAGGTGAAACTAAAAGCAGAAGCAGCCAGGTGTGTTCCCAACATGGATCACAGGCAATGTGGGGCACCAGGGCTGTGCCCAAAGTGCCTCCTCCAGTGGGGGATGGAGCTGGAGCAGCGCACGAAGCTCTTCCCGCACTCGGGGCACTCACAGGGCTTCCCTTACCGGTGCCTGCGTTGGTGTTGGGTCAAGGTAGAGCTGCTGGAGAAGCTCTTCCCACACTGGGGACACTCGTAGGGCCTCTCCCCAGTGTGGATGCGCCGGTGGGTGATGAGGTTGGAGTTGTGCTTGAATCCCTTCCCGCAGTCAGGGCATTGGAAGGGCCTCTCCTCTCTGTGAATCCAATAGTGCCGGAGGAGATCAGAGCTGGTCTGAAACCTCTTCCCACACTTGGAACACTCGTAGGGCCTCTCCCCTGTGTGGATCTTTTGGTGGACAATCAGGTTCCCGCTCTGTCTGAAGCTCTTCCCACACTCCCCACACTCGTAGGGCCGTTCCCCAGTGTGGGTCCTCTGGTGCCTGATCAGGCTGGAGCTCCGGCTGAAGCTCTTCCCACATTCCCCACACTCGTGGGGCCTCTCCCCAGTGTGGATGTGTCGGTGCAGGACAAGATGGTGCTTTCTCCTGAAGCCCTGCTCGCAGTCGGGGCAGCGGAAGGGCCTCTCCTCTGTGTGCGTGCGCTGGTGCAGGAGGAGACTGGAGCTGCTCTGAAACCTCTTCCTGCACTGATCACACTCGTAGGGCCGTTCCCCAGTGTGGCTCCTCTGGTGCACAATCAGGCTGGAGCTCCGGCTGAAGTTCTTCCCACACTCCACACACGTGTGGGCCTTCTCCCCATCATGCCCCTGCTCATGGAGCACCAGCTCCGAGCTCTGGCTCCATCTCCGGCCGCCTTCCCGGCCCAGGCTGGCTCTTTCCCCCTCACATCCCCGCCAGCTGCGTTTGCAGCCCCTCCTCGTGCGGCATCTCCGGGCTTTTTCCTCCCCGGTGGCTTCCCGCGCCGTGGAGCCGCTCCAAACGGCCTCTTCCACCAGGTTCTGCCGCGGGCATTTGTCCTCCCTGCTCTCCATGCTCAGCTCCTGCTCTGGGCGAGGAAGGACAAGGACAGGATGGGATTTGCCTCTGTGCCACAGGCAAGGGCAAGGAGATCCCCCCAGGGCTGTGCTGCAGCCGGGGCCGTGCTGGGCTGGGAGATGGAGCAGCACAGAGGGGAAAGGGGCACTCATCGCCAGCTCGGGGCTGTGCACAAATCACAAACAGGACGGGACTGCTAGGAACGCGTCCTGAGCTGTTTTATTTTCCAGCATCAGTCTCATTACTTGCCTATGACAATGGGAAGATGCCAGCAGCTCACATCCAAGCTGGCAGACAAAAAACATAATGTTAAAACTTACTTTAAAAGGTTTTTGACCAATCACACAAACCAAAAGCATATTGACAGTAGTTCCATCCAAGCAAATGTAACTTTGGATAAAACAATGCTTCCTTATTTCAAATACAATAGCTGCCTGTAAGCCTTGAAGCATAATGCACAGACTTCTATTATTAAGATTGGAAATTCCTTATATCTTGCTAGATATACTTTTCTGCAGGTTAAGGAGTTATTCTAGATAAGTTTTAATGCACAGACCATTGCTCTATTTCTCCTTACTTTCTACTTCTTAAATGATTTTTCTGCTAACCAATCTTATGGCTGCTGCAAAGCTCTAATCACAGTCCTACTGTCTCTGAAGCTTGCCTTTGCAGCTTTCCCAAAACCCTCTGAATTTAAGGACTGCAGAGAAAGCGACTTCCTCCTCACCTGCCTCAGTGTCCCGGGGCATCTTCCTCTTCCTCACAGCCTCCCAGAGGTTGGAAATGGGAAATCCTGGTTTGGGGAAAACAAGGGATGAGCACATTGAGTTTGAAGGTCCCACTGCCCAAGTCCATCTCCACAAGTCACTGGTCATCTGGGCTGCAAAAAAACCTCCCAAACACCAAGATTCAGCCCTGGAAAAGCCTCCCAGGAGTTCCCTGTCCCTGGTTCCTCCCCTTTAATGTTCAGGGGTTCCCCCCGTCCCAGCTCCTGGGGTCACATTTGGATTGGGGGTCCCCCTTGTGCTTGGTGCCCGCCCTGCCCAGGCTGCTGGCAGTGCCAGCAGTGCCAAAAGCTCCCCCCTCTTGGCTCTCCCCATTTCGGGATGCCGGGGCTCTTTGGGCTCCCGGGCTCCCTTCTCCCCTCATTCTCTGCTCGGGGCTGCAGCGGCTCCAAGGAGTCCCCCCTGCCCCTCTCCAGGCTCTTGAGGCTCCCGCCAATGGCGGCGCTCCCCCTCTCTGGACTCCCCACTTTGGGCTCCTGGGGGACACAGGGCTCTGCTCCTCCAGGCTGCCTCTGCTGGCAGCCGCCACCCGCCACCCCCCCGATGTCCCCCCGAGGGGCCTTTTCCGCTCAGCCTTGGACTCCTTCATTCTACAAACATCCCCCCAAAAACCCAACCCAGGGACCCTCCCCAGGATATCTGGGCTGGGCTACCCCTCCCCAGGAACCTGCAAGACGGGGGGGCCACGATCCCACAGGTGGGGACTGCGAATTCAGGGAGGGCTTGAGCGTGCTTCCTTCTGCTCACCCTAGATCTGCCTTTGTCCCTCCTCTTCCTCCCTACTCCTCCTCTTCCATCTTCCCTCCTGCACCTTTTAAACCCCACCTCTTTCTCATATTTCCATCTCTCTTCCTGCATGCCTCCCCCTCCTCTCTAACCCCGCCTCCTCCTCCCCCTCCATCCCGGCCCTTCCCTCCCTCCTCCTCCTCCCCCAGCAGCAGCCACACCCTCGGTGCCCCGTTCCCGCAGCCCTCGCAGCCCGCGGCAGGAGCGGCGATGGAGCCGGGACAGGTCGGGATGGGCAGCGCGGGGCTCTCGGCTGCTCCCAGCCGCTGCGGGCGGGGGGAAGACGGCCCGGGCCAAGGAGAGGCAAACTGGGCAAACTGGGGGCTGCACATCCAAACTGGGCCTTGCTGGGGACCCTGCCTGGCCACTTCCAGCCCTTGGGGCTCCTCTTGCCACATCCGCCAGGGGGGAACGCACACAGGCCTGGGGGATCCCAGCAGTGGCAGCGCTGCCAGGGACTGATTTGTACTGGGAGTGACTGGGAATGACTGTGAGCATGCTGAGGGACACTGGGATATACTGGGAATCTCTGTTAACAATACTAAGGTGACTGGAACCACACTGGGAACAGTGGGATCATGCTGGGAAGAACTGGGACCCTATGCTGGGGGTACCTGGGAGCTACTGGGAATGACTGGGTGTACACTGGGGACAACTGGGCATGACTGGGACCATGCTGGCAGGGACTGGGATCATCTATGGATTGGCTGGCACCATACTAGGGACAACTGGGATCACACTGGGAGGAACAGGGATTGACTGGAACCGTGCTAGGGGCTACTGGGATCCTACTGGGACCACAGTAGGAAGAGCTGGCCAATGCTGGGAGTGACTATCATCATACTGGGTTATACTGGCAGCCACTGGGACTGCACTGAGGGTGACTGGGAGTGGCTGGGAGCGACTGGAATCAGGCTGGAAGCAACTCAGGGCAACTGGGAATGACTGGGAACATGCTGGGAGTAACTGGGATACACTGGGAGAGAGTGACACCACACTGGGGGTAAATGGGAGCAACTGGAACCACACTGGATGATCATGGGAGCAGCTGTGCCCATGCTGGGGTCATACTGGGATCCTATGGGAAATGGCTGGGATCATACTGGGAGTGACTGGGAAGGTGCTGGCTCTGACTGCAAACATACTGGAAGTGACTGGGAGCAACTGGGCCCACACTGGGAGTGCCAGGGAGTCACTCTGAGCATGACTGCAATAATACTGGGAGTGTCTGGGACTGACTGGGGTCATCCAGGGGGTGACTGGAACCATACTGGGAGTGACTACTGCTCCTGCTGGGGTCACCCTGGGAGCCACTGGGATCACACTTTGGGCAACTGCCAGAAACTGGGATCATGCTGGGGGCAACTGGGAGGAACTGGGAAAGACTGGGATCATTCTGAGCTAACTAGAACTGTACTAGGCACACTGGGATAAACTGGGAATGTCTGTGACCATACTGGGGGGACTGGAACAACACTGGGAACATCTGGGACCATGCTGGGGGCAACTGGGAGTCAGTGGGACCTTGCTGAGAGGGACTGGGACTGTTCTAGGGACAACTGAGATCATATTGGGAGGAACTGGAAAAAACTGGAACTATACTGGAGGCAACTGGGATCATACTGAGATAACAGTGGGAGCAGCTGGATCCATGCTGGGTGAGACTGGGATCACACTGAGGGTGCTTGGGGTCATACTGGGATTGACTGGGAGTGGCTGGTTTTGTGGATTTTGGGAGGATTGGATTTTGGGGGATTTTATAGGCATTTAGAGGGAGAGTTTATCTGGGGGTGTTTGGGGGTTTATTGAATTTTTTTGTGGCTTCTTTTGAATTTTGGGGGTTTTTTCAGGGATTTTGTTGGGATATTTTGGGATTCTCAGAAATTCTGGGGGTTTTATTGGGATTTTTAGGAGATTTTGGGTCATTTTATTTGAATTGTGGTGGCATTTAGTGGGATTCATTGGGGATTATGGGTTCTTTTGGAATTTTGTTGGGATTTGGGGTTTTTTTTGGGTGTTGGCAGGATTTCTTTGGATCTTGGGTGGAGATTTTGTGGGACTTGTGATGGTTTTGGGGACATTTTTGGGGGATTGGAAGAGTTTAATCAGGATTTGTGGGGTGATTGGGATTTCAAAGGATTTTGTGGGCATTTATTGGGATTCTAGGGTGTTCTAATTGGATTTTGAGAGATTTAATTGGGGTTTAGGGGGTTTTATTGGGATTTTTGGGGGTTTTAAGGGGATTATGGTGCCTCTGAGCCCTTTCTCACACTCAGGGAATGCCCCAAAGCCTCCCTAAAATTCCACTAAAACCCCTCAGAATCCCCAAAAATTACAAGAAAACCCTCAAAAACCCCAGAGAATCTCTGAAAATCCCAGTGGAACTCACCAAAATTTAAAAAAACTCCCCAAAATTTCAATAAATCCCCACCCCCCCAAAAAAACCCCCCACAACCACAACAAAACACCCAAAATCCAAAACCCCCCCAAATCAACAAAACCCCCTAAAATCATGTAACCTTGCCAAAACCCAATAATTCCTCCTAAAACCCCCAATAATTCCCCCCAAACTCCCAACAAAATCCCCCAAAGCTCAAAAAAGCCACCCCGAACTCCCCAAAAAAGCCCCCCAGGACCCCCCAGACTCAGTGGGGCCGTCCTGGATCAGGGGGCACCGGCCGGTGGAGCAGGAGCCACTTCAGGGGGCCCTCGAAGCTTTTTGGGGAGGGGGCACCGTGGGAGACCCCCCAAAAACCGGGGGGAGGGGGGGGGGGAACCACTGCTGTGCCCCCTCCCCCCGAAACCCCCAGACCCCGGTTCAGGGTGGGCCTGGGACCCCCCCGGGACCCCCAAATCTCCCCCAGCAATCCCCAGAGCCCCCTAGGGATGGCCCAGGACCACCCTGGACCCCAAAAACCTCCCCAGGACTCTCAGACCCTCCCATTTACCCCCAAAATCGACCCCAGACCCACCTGAGACTCCCCCAAATCCATCAGACTGCTCCAAATCCCCCCCAGAGCCCTCAATCCCCCCCAGAGCCTACGAAATCCTCTCGGACTCCACCAAATTCCCCAAGCCCACCTCAGAATCCCCCAGATCCCCTCAGAACCCCCCACTTCCTCTCACAATTTCCCAAAATCACCCCAGACCCTCCCAATTCCCCTCAGATCCCCCTAAACCCACCTGAGAACGCTCCAGACCCTCTCAAGCTTTCCCCAAAGCTGCCTAAAGCACCCTTAGACCCACCAAAGCCCCCTCACACCCCCTCATTCCCCCCAAACCCATCGCACACCCCCCTATTTCCCGTCGATGCCCCCAAAAATCCCCAATTTCCCCTCAGACCCCACCTCAGCTCCTCCTCAGCTCCGCCCTCCATTCACAATCTCGCGCCGCCGCCGCGCGCGCAGGCTCCCAGACAATAGAGGCGCGCCCCGCCCCGAACCAACCAATCACCGCGCTGCTCGTCCCCGAAGCAACCAATCACGGCGCAGCTTCTTTCAGAAATGCCCGCCTCTCCCGCGCCGCCCCAGCCAATCAGAGGCGAGCCGGAAGCGGCGCCCGCCTCTCCCGCGCCGCCGCCGGGACCCGCCGGGCTCGGGACAGGAGCGGGAGGGGCCTGAGAGGGGATCGGGGGGGGGCGGGGGAGGGTCCGGAGGGGTCTGGGGGGGCTTTGGGGAGGAGTGCGGGGGTTTGGGGGGTCTGGGGAGGGGTCCTGGGGCATTGTGGGGGGACCGGGGGGGGCGGATGGGTCCTAAGAGGGGTCTCGGGAGAGGGTTGTGGGAGGGTGTGGGGGGGTTTTGGGGAGGGGTCGTAGGAAGGTCTTGGGAGGGTCTGGGGGTGTTGGGATGATCCTGGGGGGAGTTTGGGGAGGGCTCTGGGGTGTCCTGGGAGGGTTTTGGGGAAGGGCTTTGGGGGGTCTGGAAGGGTTTGGGGAGAGGGTCTGGGGGGGGTTTGGGGGGTTTTCGGGAGAGGTCCTGGGAGAATCTGGGGAGGGGCTGGGGGAGCCTGAGTTGGGTTTGGGGAGGGGTCTGGAGGGTCCTGGGTGGGGTCTTGGGAAGGGTCTGGGGGGTCTCAGGGCGGTCCTGAAGGAGATTTGGGGGTCCCGGGGGGTCCCAGGCCCACCCTGAACCGGGGTCTGGGGGTTTCAGAGGGAGGGGGCATAGCAGGGGTTCCCCCCCTCCCGCCCCGGTTTTTGGGGGGTCTCCCATGGTGCCCCCTCCCCAAAAAGCTCCGAGGGCCCCCTGAAGTGGCTCCTGCTCCACCGGCCGGTGCCCCCTGATCCAGGACGGCCCCACTGAGTCTGGGGTGTTCTGGGGGGCTTTTTTGGGGGGATTTTGGGAGGGTTTTGGGGGATTTGGAGGTCACTTTTTTGGGCTTTTGGGGATTTTGTTGTTTAGGACAGACGTTTTGGGTTTTTGGGGGGATTATTGGGTTTTAGTGAGGGTTGTGGATTTGAGGGGTTTTGGATTTTGGGAGAGTTTATTGGGGTTTTACAGGGGGTTTGGTTTTTGGGGGATTTATTGAAATTTTTGGGAGCATTTTTAAATGTTGGTGGGTTCCACTGGGATTTTGTGGGATTCTCTGGGATTTTGGAGGATCTTATTGTAATTTTTAGGGGATTTTGTGAGTTTTAGTGGAATTCTGGGGGGCCTTGGGTGGTCTGAGGGGGCTTTGGAGTTGTCCCCCGCGTGTGGGGAAGGGCTGAGAGGCACCAACATCTTCTTAAAACCAAAAGTCCCAATAAAATCCACTAAATCCCAATTAAATCTCAAAAATTACAACACCCTAGAATCCCAATAAAAGCCCACAAAATCTCTTGTAATCCTAACTACCCCCCATAACCCCAGTTAAGTCTGACAAATCCCCCAAAGATGTCCCCAAAACCACAAGAAGCCGCACAAAATCCCCCCCAAGACCCAAAGAAATCCTGGCAAAACCCAAAAAAAACCCGGAAACCCCCCCAAATCCGACAAAAATCCCCAAAACCCCCCAAAATTTTCCTTTAAAAACCCAGACCTCCAAAGAATCCCCCTAAATGCCTCCAGAATTCCAGTAAAACCATCCAAATGCCCCCAGAAATTCCAATAAAACCCTCACAACTTTAAAAGAATCCCAAAAAATCCCAACAAAATCCCAGTAATCTGCCCCAAATTATAAAACATATCAAAAAAAATCAATAAACTCCCAAAAACCTCCAGAAAAACTACCCCACCAATAAACCCCACCCAAAACCCACAAAACCCCCCAAAATTCCCCAGCTGCCCCCAAACCCAATCATTCTCTCCAAAAACCCCAATAATCGCCCCTGCACTCCCAACAAACTCCCTCAGCCCCAAATGCCCCAGCCCTGCCCAGCCCTCCCTGGTCCCTCCCAGTCCCGCCCAGGCCCGTCCGGGGCCGCGGCCAAAACTCCCCGGAGCGAACGCGGAGGGCCCGGAGCGAGCCCGGAGCCCATCCCGGGCTGGGCCTCAGCCTCGGCCCCTCGGGGGCATTTGGGGCCGGCCTGGGCAGGGTTAGGGTGGGCTCCGATCCCTGGCAGGCATTCCCAGCCTTGCAGGGGGGAATTTAGGCCCCTTGGGCTGATTTTGGCTGAATGTGGTGGGTTGGAGGGGGGATTTTAGATCCCTTTGGATGATTTGGGGCCCATGTGGGTGAATTTAATTCTATGGGAGTGATTTAGGGTCCCTTTTTTTGGTGATGTTGGGCCCATTTGACTTGGTTTTTTTCTTCTTTGGGTGATTTTAGGCCCTCTTGTGTTGGTTGCAGGCTGGTTTTGGTGATTTTAGGTCAATTTGGGTAAATTTTGTCAAAACTGGATGGATTTTAGGCTCCTTAGGGAGATTTTAAGCCAAAGCAGGTACTTTCAGGGTGGATTTGAAGCCCGTTTTGGAGATTTAAGGATGACTTTAGGCCATTTTGAAGGAGTTGTAAACCAGTTTGGGCAATTTTAGGCCCCTTTGGTTGGATTTTAGACCCCTTTGGATAATTTTAATCCTGTTTGGCTCATTTGAGGTCAAACCCGGTGGATTTGAGCTGCATTTGAAACACCTTTGGGTGATTTTAAACCAAACCGGACCCTTTTAAGACGGCGCGTCCCCTTGGCCCCGCCCCTTTCCCCTCACGGTTCCCGCTTTTTCCCCGCCCCTTTCCCCTCACGGTTCGGCCTTCGGCAACGGGGTGGGGGGGGGGAGGAGAAGGAGGAGGAAGGCTGCAATTTGCTCCCAGCAAGGTCCCAGTTGCTCCCAGTTCCTGCTGCTTTCATCCTGCGTGTTCCCAGTTCTCCCAGTTACCCCAGTCACTCCCAGCATGATCCCAGCCTCTCCCAGCAGGGCCCCAGTCACTCCCCCTTGCCCCCAGTGTGTTCACAGTTCCCCCAGTACATTCCCAGTCGCTCCCAGTTTGGTCCCAGTCACCGCCAATATGGTCTCAGACACTCCCAGTACATCCCAGTTGCCCTGAACATTCTCATAGTCATTGCCAGGCACTCCCAATTTTCTCACTGTGGTTCATTTGCCCCCAGTTTTATCCCAGTTGCTCCCAGTTCTTCTAATTATGTCCCCAGTTGGCTCCCAGCATGGGCCTGGTAGCCCCAGTAACCCCCAGTCAGGGTCCAATCACACCCACTCCAATCCCAGTATGATTGTAGCCATTCCCAGTATGATCCCAGTCACTTGCAGTCAAATTCCTGTCGTTCCCAAAGTGATGCCAGTGCCCTCAGTGTGATCCCACTGACTCCCTGTCTCTCCCAGTTTATCCCAGTCATCCCCAGCATGCTGCCAGTCACTCCCACTTTTTCCCAGTTGCTTTCAGCACAATTCCAGTAGCTCACAGCCAATCCCAGTATGATTCCAGTTGCTCTCAATGAGATCCCAGTGTAACCCAGTATGGACTCAGCTGCTCTCACTGTGATCCCCGTGTGATCACAGCTGCTCCCAGCATAATTCCCGATGTTCCCACCTCCTCCCATTATGATTCTACTTGTCCCTAGAATAGTCCTAGTCCCTCTCAGCATGGTCCCAGTTGTACCCAGTTGCCTCCAGGGTAGATTCAGTTTCCCCAAGCATTGTCCCAGTTGCTCCCAGCATGGACACAGCTGTTCCCAGTGTGCTCCCATCACTCCCCTATGGTTACAGACACTCCCAGTGTGGTCCCAGTTGGACCCAGTTGCCTCTGCCCTAGTCCCAGTCACTCCCCATATGATCCCAGTCCCTCCCAGAAGGATCCCACGCACTCCCAGTTCTCCCCAGCATGGGCCCAGTTGTTCCCAGTGTGGTTCCAGTCCCCCCAGTATGGTTCCAGACACTCCCAGTATATCCCAGTATTCCCCAGCATGTCTGTAGTAATTTCCAGGAACTGCCAGTGGCCCCAGTAAGGTGTTAGTTCTCCCAGTATGATCACCCAGTTATACCCAGAATATCCCAGTTGCCTCCAGCAGGTATCCAGTTCTTGCCAGTTGCTCCAGTTTGCTTGCATCATCCCAGTTTCTCTCAGCTGCTCCCAGTAGCCCAAAATGTGATCCCAGTTGCTCCCTTTCAACCCCAATATGATCCCAGTAAGCTCCAGTTTGATCCCAGTCACATGCCAGCCCTCCCAGTATGCTCCCAGTATAATCCCAGTTGCTTCCAATCTCTCCCAGTATGGTCCCAGCTCCCTCCAGCATGGTTCCAGTTGCTTCCTAGATCAGCCCAGTCAGTCCCAGTATGATGCCATTTGCTGCCAGCGTGCTCCCAGTTGCTCCCAGTCAGGCCCAGTATGGGGGATGATGTGCAGGGTGTGTTCCCAGTCACTGTCAGGTACTCCCAGTATTGGTCCAGTCCCTCCCAGTATGATCCAAAGATGAGCCCAGTGTGCTCCCAGTCCCTGCCAGTATGAACCAGTTGTGCTCCCCATGGTTCCAGTTGCTCTCTTTCCCCTCACTTTTGTTCCCGTCCCTCCCAGTTTCTCCCAGTGTAGGCCAGTTCCCTCCAGCATGTTCCTAGTCACTCCCAGTTCTTTCCAGCATGATCCCATTTGATCAGAACCACTCCCAGTCAGCCTCAGTGTAGCGGCACTCACTGCCAGTATGATCCCAGTCACCTCAAGCACGATCCCAGTATAAGCCCAGTTCTTTCCAGTCACCCCAAGCGTGCAGCCAGTCACTCCCAGTTCCTTCCAGTTCCTCCTGGTGCGATCCCAGTTATTGACAGCTGTTGCTAGTCACCCTCAGCAGAATCCCAGTCACACCCAGTATATCCCATTTGCGCCTAACATGGTCTCAAGTGCCCCATGAAGGCTCCTACACATTCCCAGTATGATCCTAGTATGATATCAGTATAAAGACAGTACAGTCCCAGTATGATCCAAGTATGATGTCAGTAGAAACCCAGGACAGTCCCACCATGATCCCAGTATGATGTCAGTACAAAGCCAGTACAGCCCCAGTCACTCCCAGTAGGATCCCAGTGCAGCCCAGTCCCTGGCAGTGCTGCCACTGCTGGGATCCCCCAGGCCTGTGTGCGTTCCCCCCTGGTGGATGTGGCAAGAGGAGCCCCAAGGGCTGGCAGTGGCCACGCAGGCTCCCCAGCAAGGCCCAGTTTGGATGTGCAGCTTCCAGTTTGCCCAGTTTGCCTCTCCTTTGGCCCGGGCCGGCTTCCCCCCGCCCGCAGCGGCTGGGAGCAGCCGAGAGCCCCGCGCTGCCCATCCCGACCTGTCCCGGCTCCATCGCCGCTCCTGCCGCGGGCTGCGAGGGCTGCGGGAACGGGGCACCGAGGGTGTGGCTGCTGCTGGGGGAGGAGAAGGAGGGAGGGAAGGGCAGGGATGGAGGGGGAGGAGGAGGCGGGGTCAGGGGGGAGGAGCAGGGGTGGATGAGATGGAAGGGGCGGGATGGAAGAGGACGAGGAGGAGGGGGAGGATGAGGAGAGACAAAGGAGCATCAAGGAAGGAAGAAAACCACGCGGTCGACCCTTCCTGAATTCGCAGCCCCCACCTGTGGGATCATCGCCCCCCACATCGCGCAGGTGAGAGGGGGAGGGGGGACTCCTTGGAGCCGCTGCAGCCCCGAGCAGAGAATGAGGGGAGAAGGGAGCCCGGGAGCCCAAAGAGCCCCGGCATCCACAAATGGGGAGAGCCAAGAGGGGGGGAGCTTTTGGCATTGCTGGCACTGCCAGCAGCCTGGGCAGGGCGCGCACCGAGGAGAAGGGGGACCCCCAATCCAAGTGTGACCCCAGGAGCTGGGACAGGGGGGAACCTCCCCGGGCACCTGCGGGATGGGGGCCGATGCTCCTGGGTTCCGGAGTTCAGGCAGCGCCGAAGCCGCGCGATCCCGGCCGTCCTCTGCTCCCGCCGCTTCCCGCTGCAGCTCCGCCTCTTCCTCCCTCCCTCCTCCTCCTCCTGCACCGGTCCCGGAGCCCTCGCAGCCCGCGGGAGGGGCGGGGATGGAGTCGGGACCGGGCGGAATGGAGCGAGGGGTGGGGGGATGGCAGGGGTGGGAGTGACTGGGCTGTACTGGGAATCATGCTGGGAGCAGCTCCCGGGTGACTGAGTTCTACTGGGGCCGTACTGGGATCACACTGGGAGTGAGGAGGAGCAGCACGATGGCTCCAGCGCTGGGGCTGGGGGCGCTCCTGGGGCCCGGGGGGCGGCGAGAGCTGAGGGGGACCCCCGGCACCGGGACTCTCTGATCGCCCATCCTGGAGCACCGGGGGCCCCTGAACCCCCATTCCTGGGCGCCGGGATCCCCCCGCACCCCCAATCCTGTGCATGGCACCCACCCCGCACCCCCTTATCCGGCACCAACAACCCCCGCACCCCCTTCCCGGCCATCCCGCCTCTCCCAGCCCCCAGAGCCCCCTTTTCCTTCACCCAGAGACCCCCTGGACCCCTATTCCTGCCTTTCCCAGTACCCAGCCCCTCCTCTTTTCAACACTGAGGACACAGGGTACCCCTATTCCCAGCCATCCCGGCTTTTCCCCCCTTTTGCTGGGAATGGGGAACACCAGGGGCCCTTGGAGCTCCCTTTCCTGGATGCAGGAACCCCCTTAGCCCAGCCCGTCCCCCCTCTGCCCACCGCAGCCTCCCCTTTTCTCAGTCCTGGAACCCCCAAACCCCATTCCCTGCTCTCCCACCTCTCCCTTTGATTCCCCCTTTGGTTCCCCTGTGCCCCCTCAGCCCCCAAATCTCGGTGTGCCCCCAGTTCTCCTGTCCCTGCGTTCCCTGCCCGTGGCGCTGTCAGAGCCCGGCCCGGGGTTCCCCCAGTTGGTGTCCATGGGGTCCCTGGCTGGGATCCCCTTCCAGCGGGAGGGGGTGCACAGCCAGAGCCGGCACCACGAGCGGCACCGGCACGGGGCCTCCGGGGAGCTGCCGCTGCTGCAGCTGCATCCTGCCATTCCCAGTTGCTCCCAGTTCCTCCCAGTGGCTGCGCAGTTGGCTCCCAGCATGCGCCTGGCAGCTCCCAGCACCCCCCAGACAGGGACCAATCACACCCTCTACAATCCCAGTTTGATTGTAGCTACTCCCAGTATGGTCCCAGTCACTCCCAGTATGATCCTGGTCACTCCCAGTATGATCCTGGTCACTCCCAGTATGATGCCAGTCACTTGCAGTGTATCTCCAGTCACTTCCAGTCACTCCCATATGATGCCAGTGCCCCCAGTGTGATCCCAGTTGCTCCCTGTCAATGCCAGCATGACCCCAGGAGCCTCCAGTATGATCCCAGTGACTCCTTGTCTCTCCCAGTTTATCCCTGTCACCCCTACAATGTTCCCAATCACACCCAGTTCCTCCCAGTGTCTTTCAGCATGATTCCAGTTGCTCACAGCCACTCCCAGTCAATCCCAGTATGATTCCAAGCACCCTCAGTGTAATCCCAGTCTCACCCAGCATGGATCCAGCTGGTCCCACTGTCATCTCAGTATGATCCCAGTGTCCTCCAGTATAGTTCCAGTTTTTTCCAGTTCCTCCCAGTATGATTCCTGTTGTCCCTGGTGAGACGGAGTAAAAATCCCCCTAAGTAAAAATCCCTTTTGAATTAGGTTGAAAGTCTAAAGGGGTGAAAAGTCTGTAAGCCAAAGCTGAAGGAAAAACTGCAAAACAGAGATACTGAAGAGACTGATAAAGTAATCAGAGACATGAAGCAAGGCCAGGACAACCTGACCTAGGAATTCCTTTTGATAAAGAGGAACTAGCAGCAAATGTCACACTGAAGTCCACAAAAATGAATATGTATGAGCCTATTGTGAAACTGTATGCATATATATGTAGAAGGGGGATAAAAGGAGACCTGAAATTCTCACAGGTACGCATGCCTTTTAGTACCTTTGGGGTACACATGCGTCCAGCGCTGCAATAAATACATACCGGATCTTCGGCTCTTAACAACTTTTACAAAGTTGTGTGGGTTTCTTTTTTCTCCGCAAAACACTGGAATAGTCCCAGTCCCTCTCAACATGGTCCCACTCACTCCCAGTTGCCCCCAGCATGGTCCCAGATGTTCCCAGTGTTGTTTCAGTCCCCCCAGTATGGTCACAGACTCTCCCAGCATATCCCAGTTGGCCTAGTACAGTTCTAGTTAGCTCAGATGATCCCAGTCTTTACCAGTTCCTCCCAGTTGCCCCCAGCATGATCCCAGTTTCTGGCAGTTGCCCAAAGTGTGTTCCCAGTGGCTCCCAGGGTGACCCCAGCAGGAGCAGTAGTCACTCCCAGCATGGTTCCAGTCACCCCCGGGATGACCCCAGTCACTCCCAGACACCCCCAGTATTATTGCACTCATGCTCAGAGTGACTCCCTGGCACTCCCAGTGTGGGCCCAGTTGCTCCCAGTCACTTCCAGTATGGTTCCAGTCAGAGCCAGCACCT
>JANCRA010000648.1:0-21348 GCA_024362935.1 Setophaga petechia | reverse complement strand
GAGATGTGAGCCAAACTCACCCGTCCTGTCTATGCAGAAGAGAAGAAAAAGCAATGGCATCATCTCAAAAACTCAGAGGTCCGCTCTCTAGCTCGTTCCAAATGCCTTGAAATCCCCCAGAGTGGGATTTAGCTACAAATAGATGACAGGGACTCTTAGTGCTGGCTCTTTGACTCCAGAGCGGCTGCTTTCGAATCTTTCCCATAACCCTGTGTAGTTATGTGCCAGCAATGGATCATTTGAAGAAACTTTCCCAACTGACTTGCATGGAGGCTTGTTTGAAGGGTATTTGAGGAGAAAGGCTCCTGGAAGAGATCTGGGCTTTGCATTTTGGCCTAGCTGTGTCCCCTGCTGATAGTGAAGTGTGGCATCAGCAGCAGGGCTATCTGGGCTAAAAATATCATCAAGTCACTTGCCCTTGCTCTTTTTGGCCTATAAAAGCCGGACCCACTTTCGGGGCAAATTTGGAGACCTCATCCATGGGTGGAGGGACCAGCTAGGATCTTCCCAGTTGCTGAGAATGCTTCTCCAGGTCCCTGGTGTAAAACGGGGCTGCCCAGCAACTGCGCATCTGCAAGATGATAAACAATTGTCTTGGTTTGAAGAGAGAGGTGTCTGCTCAGGAAGGCAGAAGGCTTCTCTGAAATGGAAAATGTAAATCCCCTCCTTTCAAATGATTCTCATTTAGAAATTCAAATGCTCTCAGGGAAAGATATGGAGATAGGACTGAGCCCGCTAAGGCGGGCGGCGTTTGCTGATGCTCTGAGCCCTTCCTAAAGATCCTGTCGGGCTGTCTTAGACACCTGGGGCCAGGCATTCCTTCCAGCCTGGGCCACTTTGGCTGGGCTGGGGGCGGCCCCAAGGCGGGAGGCAGTGTGTGCAAGGGCCCTGGGTGGCACGCTGCAGCACAGTCACTGTGCCATGGAACGGAACCTGGTCTCCAAGGCCCCTTTGTGACACGTGGGAAATAGAAGCTTGCCCGGCTGCTGGGAGCAGGCAAAGGGGCACAACGGGACAGAGCAGTGCTGTGAGGAGCCCCCGCACAGTGCACTCGTTCCCGTCTGACCCGGAGCTTTTCCACAGCGTTGGTCCGGCAGCTGAGCTCGAGGCCAGAGCACGAGACTCGGTGACCCGCGGCTTTCCGAGGCGTCTGTTCTGCGGCTGCCCTCAAGGGCAGAGCGTGGGACTTGGTGCCCCGGAGCTTTCCCAAAGCATCTCTCCTGCAAGTAGCTCCAGTCAGCGGCATGGAGCAGAGACCCCTGAGAGTGCCCAAGATGGCCTGGGGGGAGGAGGAGCAGGAGGAAGAGGGCCCTGGAGCTTCCCCAGCACAGGAGAGTGAGGAGGTGCTGCCATTCCATGCACCGCAGAAGGGTGAGTGCCAGAGCTGGGCTGCAGGGCTGGAGCCTGCAGCCAACAGGGCCCCATGCCACGCCATGCCATGCCATGCCATGCCATGCCATGCCATGCCATGCCATGCCATGCCATGCAATCCCCTGGGGAAGTGCCCACGGACAGGACGGAAGAGGGCCCGGGCAGACACCCCGCAGTGGCCGTGCTCCATCCCCTGTTCCATCCCGGGGCTCTCCCTGCCTGGGCAGCGCAGGGCTGGCCTGTGTTCTCCGGCCTCTCCCGCAGCCCCTCAGCTCTGGCTGCGCTCGCTCTTTGCCAGGTGCAGCCCTGGAGCGCACACAGGAGCAGGAACCCAGCCGTGGCCGCTTCGGCAGCACAGCGCAGGTACCTGCAGCCCCCCCCACCTGGGCTGGGCCTGCTGTCCCTGCTCAGCCCAGCACCGTGTGTGCAGCACTCCATGCAACATCCCTGGCTTCCTGCCCTTCTCCTACAGTTTGTCTGCAAATTCATGAGGAGAATTCAGGAGGAAGAGAACAGCACCATAGGCACAGGGCTCAGACCCTACGCTCCCACCTTCCTAACTAAGACCAGCGCTGCCCTCCTGTGTATGCTTGTAGAGGAAGATTTTTACTATCCAACCCAAGTAAGCAGCCTGTAGCCAGGGTTTGATCCTCCCAGGAATTGCTTGGCCTCCCAAGCCACGCATGCTGGTTGCTGTGAGCCTTTGAGGCCACTTGGCAGTGCAGTGGGAAGGGCAGCACTTCTCTGGGGAAGCTGGCAACATTGCTCCCTCTGGCAGCTTTCCAAGTCTCCCTGTGCCTTCTCCAGGTGCCCGCCATGGTGAGGTTCATCCACCAGTGGCTCGTGGCCAATGATTGTGCTGAGCACAGGCTGGACGAGGCCCTGCTGGATCTCACTGAAGCACAGCCAGATGACGCAGTCATGGCGCTCCTGCGTGTGGCCCCGTCCTGTGACAGGTATGGGGCCCAGCTGCCCAGAGGGCTCAGGCCTCCCCAGCCCATCCCCCTGTACAGCCTGGCCCAGGTATCTGACCAACAGAGACTTCCAGGGCCCTCTGGCTGCTGCCTTTCCCAGCCCTGGCACGTCAGCCCCTGAGCCTGCTGCCATGCTCCCTCCCTGCCCCTCAGGGCTCTGTCCCCACCGGGCTGGGCTGCCTGGCTGCTGCTGGCCAGGGCCAGTGGGCAGAGGCAGAACTGGCAGCCAGCTCAGCTGCCCCCGGTGCTGTGTCTGAGACCCGCCCTGAGACAGAGCTCTGACCCCACAGAGCTGCCATGGCCATGTGGAAGACCATCATGGGCTCAGCCAGGACTGCGGAGCTGGCACAGATGATCCTGCTGGATGTGCTGGGGAGCTGGCCAGAGCGCAGCACGTGCACCTCCGATGGGGACAAAACGGGTGTCTTTGCCCTGGCTGTGAGTTTCTGCAACGGGCCTTTGCTGGCCCCAAGGCCGCCTCTCCAGCAGCTCTCCATCCTCCTTCCCCCACTACATCTCCCTGCCTCTGGCGCTGGCCTGAAACCAGGCCCGGGGGCAGCTTCAGGCCCACCAGGCCCCGTGCTCCCCCTGTGTCTCTCTGGGCCTCTCCCTGCCACGCTCAGACCCTGCCACACAGACACCTCCGCACTGAGCGCTGTCTCGGGGGGCTTTGTCCCTTGCAGGCAACCGTGGTGATGTGGAAGATCCTCCAGGTGCCCCCTGTCCCACATACAGTGATGGTGTATTTCCCCCGCCTCTTTGTGCATCTGCTCTTCCAAGTGTTCTTCAGCACCCTGGATATGCCACAGGAGGTCTATACTTTCTGGAAGGGATGCCAGGAGCGATACGGCCTTTCCACCAGCCCCAACAGGTGCTCCGTCCCACTCCTACTGTCCCTGCCATGTCCCTGGGCAGGAACCAGTGCTACCAGCGTGACCTGGGCTTTGCTCTGCATGCAGGTTTGCAGTGTGGACCCTGAAGTCCCTGCTCTGCCGAATGCACTACAAGGATGTGGTGGAGGCAATGGAACTCAGTTGTGGCTGGGACACGCTGCTCTGTGCTGACACCCACCACTATGCCGTGGCTCTGCTGGCCCGGTAAGACCCCCTTCTCCCCACTGCCTCTGACATTTGTGCTCTGTGCCCAGGGAGCTCCACACAGTCCCCGAGGTCATGGACCAAAGGGCCTTGTCACTGAGGGATGGCCAAGCAGACTGGAAAAGGCTGGGAGAGGAGGGTGCCCACAAGGAGCTGCCTCCCAAATAGCCCAGGGTCCCTTGCAGGATGCTGGGGAAAGACCAGACATGTGTGTGTCACTCCTTGCAGAGGTTTGTTCCCCTGGCCAACAGCCTTGGTTCCTTTTTCTCCTGCCAGGGAGATGTGCTGTGTCTCTATTCCCTTGCGGTCCCGGATCGCTTACTACCTGCTCCAGCTGCTCAGCACACAGGAGCCACGCTGGGAGCTGCCTGCCCTGGCGTTCCTTGTGGAGGTGAGCCTGATGGCCAGCGCTGCCTGCCTGAGCTGCCTCCCAGCTCTCTGCCCTCTCACAGCCGCAGCTGCCTGGGTCGGTGCCCGTGCCCTGTGCTGCTGCCGGGGCCCAGCCCTGTGCGGCTCCGGGCTCCTGCTGGCCGGGTCCCCCGTCACTGCCCTGTGCCTTTCAGGTCCTCGAGTGCCTGGACTTGAGTGAACGTGGTGCTAACAGAGTCCTGGAAATCTTGTCCAGGCAGCTGAGGAGCAAGAGCAGGGAGAAGCGTCGGCTGGCACTCAGAGCCCTTCTCAAGCTCATTGAGGAGCCCTCAATGGTGAGAAGGGGGCAGCGGCTGAGGCTCAGCTGGGGAATGCAGTCACTTGGGCTTGGCTGGGCTTTGGGTGCTGGGGCAGCTGCTCCCAGCTCTTCTGCCTCCCAGTTCAGCTGCCCGAGTGCTTCAGGACAGGCCTATGGCCTCTGGGCCCTGCAGCAGCAGGATGGAGTTTCTCAAACCTGTATTCTGCACAGACCGAAAAAATGTGGAGCCTGACTGAAAGTCTTGTGGAGCCTCTGTGGGATGCAGATGGAGAGATAGTTAGCATGACAGTCATGCTACTCAGCTTTATTATCTTGGACAATGACATGCTGCTGCCCAGCCCCGTCACACTGCAGCTGCTTGAGGCGCTGCTGCCACTCTTTGACCACGTAAGGCTCACTGCTCCCAGCCACAGCCACTGGGTGCTGCCCGGACACTTTGTGTCCTGTGGATTTGCAGGCCTGTGCCAAGCTGAGCCCCATGCAGCCAATGCTGATGTCTTTTTCTCTTCCTTTCATACAGGACAATAACCAGGTACAGCTGCTCTCCATACTACTCTTCCGAACATTGCTGACTCTTCCACAGGAAAGGGAAAAAAAGGCCCTGAAGACATCCCTGTGCCAGAGCCTGCTGCCACTCTACTTCCACTGCCATGATGAGAATCAGCGTGTGGCACAGGTGAGGACTCACGGGCTGCTGCTGTCCCCCTGGCAAGGGGGCTCGGCTGCTTCCTGCCCTGCACCTGCTGGGCTGCAGCCTCCTCCAGGCCGCGGCTCCTGTGCCCTGGGCTGTGGGGCCATCTCCGCATCTCTGCTGCTCTCCAGGCTTCTCAGGAAACGCTGCTTCGTGTGGCCGAGTTCCTGAAGAGGAGGGATCTTGAAAGACTGGTGAAGAGCCAGAAGCTGTGGAAGTTCAGCGACTGCCTGGTAAGGAGGGCCTGCAAGCCCCAGGCTCAGCCTGGAGAAGGCCCCTGAGGGCGGTGCTCAGTGTGCGGGGCTGGCAGCTGTGCCCCTGCCCACTGCTGCTGCAGCCAGAGGCCACGCAGGCTCTTCTCCAGGCTCCCACGGGCTCGAGCCGGGTGCCCATGGAGCCCCGGCCTGGCGGGGCTGTGGGCCGGCACCGCGGCTCCCCGGGCAGCAGCCGGCCCTCTGCCCCCTGCCCTCGGGAGCCCTTGGCCAGCGGCTGCTGGCCGCGCCTCAGGGCTGTGCGGCCAGGGGAGGCCGGGGCTGGGCGCAGGCAGCGCCCGGCCCTGGGGCGGAACCCGCGCCAAACCTTCCCTCCTGCCGCTCTCTGCAGCTGGCAGAGGACAGGAGCAGAGCGGCCGAGCACCTGCGCCGGGCCCTGCGCTACCTGGAGAGCCCACAGGAGCCCCTGCGAGAGGCGGCCGTCAGGTTCATAGGTGAGCCCCGAGCCCGTGCTCCCTCTCCCCCCCCGGCCCGGCCCGGCCCGCGGCAGCTCGGCCCCAGCCCCGCCTGCTGCCCCGGCAGCGCCAGCCGCGCCTGGCGCCGTGGAGCCCCGCCTGGCCTGGCCATTGCTGCTGCCGCCCTCTGGCAGCCGTGCCCTTGGGCGGCAGCGTGCACCAAGGGCCGGGCTGAGCCCTGCCGGGCCAGCAGCCCGTGTGGCCACAGCGCCGCCAGCGCCGCTGGCAGGGAGCTGTGCCGCCGGCGCCGTGACAGGCTCTGTGTTCACAGGCATGGCCGGGCGGCACCTGAGGGGGCAGCGGCAAGAGCTGCAGCTGATCTGCACCGGTGAGCGAGGGCAGCGGGCTGACAGCGGGGGCTGCCGGGGGGAGCTGCAAGCCCTGCCCCGGCTGCGGAGGGCTCTGCTCCCGGGGGCAGAGCACACTGAGATTTCAGGGCCACGTGGGCCATTCGTGGCCAGCAGCTTTGGGCTGACCCCCTTGCTCCCTGCTTCCTTCCTGGCCATGGCAAGAGCCGGCTGGGATGGCCCTTGCTGGGGGCTCTCCTCGGCTCCCCGCAGATGCAGGATCTGACCGTGATTCTCTTCCTGTCTCTTGCAGCCCTGGAACGCCTCACGGAGGACATGAGCAGTGCCCTGTCCGAGCTGGCAACTCAAACACTGCATGTCC
The DNA here is from genome assembly GCA_024362935.1 of Setophaga petechia. Lineage (NCBI taxonomy): Eukaryota > Metazoa > Chordata > Aves > Passeriformes > Parulidae > Setophaga > Setophaga petechia. The sequence goes on along the minus strand of JANCRA010000648.1, from coordinate 15,131 downwards.
TCCGGCCAATACAGCGAGGGCCATATTCCATCTTGCAGAGGCTGCACGATCAGCTGCGCAGGGCATGGGTCGCTCAGCCTTGTCTGTCGCGGCTCGGCTGGCTGCCCTGCCGAAGCTGTGTGGAGAGCTGATCCGGGAGGCTCTCTTTGCTGGGGCAACCTAAGCCAACGGGGTTTTTTTTTTTTTTTTCTTTAAGATTTTTCTTTTCTTCCTTTCAATATTTTATCCCATGTAAATATAGAATGTGTTAAAATACACAGACTCCCAGGATCTTTCTTTTGCTGCCCAGGGTCCGCAAGGGGTCGGGGAGGAGGGGGAAAACAGTGCCTGTGCTCAGCCAGCTGCCCAGGCGTGCAGTGCTGCAGGGGAAATGGCCAGAAGCCCCTTGGCCTGTGGTGGTTCTGCTGAAGCCTTTGTGCTGCCCACAGAGCGGCTGGGCAGGGGCCGCAGCTGCGGGGATCCCTGCCAGAGCGGTGCCTGGAGATGGCCACAAGCCCTGTGCCAGGCAGGAAGCGCCATCCGTGTCCTCCTGCCCGTGTGCTGCCGGCTGCCTTGCCGAGGGCTCCCAGGTGCCCCTGCATTGGGCTGCTCTGCAGCTGCTGTGGGGCTGCGGCGCTGCTGCCGGGCAGCTTGGCCGGGCTGGGGCAGCCCCTGAGGGGCTGGGGCGCTGGCAAGCCCTGAGCAATGGGCTCAAAGAGGCCACAAGCAGCCCCCTGGCAGCCGCCTTGTTCCTGCCAGAGTTGACTTGCAAGAGGGATCCCGGGCACTGTGGAACTAACAGCGTCAGTGTTGTTGGAAACCCAAATGCAGGGAGGTCTCAGATCTTTGGGCCTGGAAGCCAAGGCTTAGAATTAAACACAGCATTTGTGCTGAGACCTTGAAAAGGGCTTCCAAATTCAGGTGCTACAAGTGAGAATGTGGATTTGTAGTATAAAGCAGACACCCAAAGCTAAGTGGAGGAAAGTTTAGCATTTTAGAGTTTAAGATCTAGAAAAACTAAAAGTGGTTACAACTGTAAACACCAAGTTTACACTACAGTGCTGTAGTTTTGTGTGTCAGAACAGAATTGGCTGAGAAAGCTTACACTGTAGCACGAGTTCATGAGATGCAATACTGAAGGATTGGGTCAGAAACATAAATAAACTTGTTGGCAATGTTTTATTGGCCAAGAAATCCTTCAAAGTTCTTGTAAGTACAAGTCTTGTGACGTTGTGAGCCATGCAATGGAGATGTGAGCCAAACTCACCCGTCCTGTCTATGCAGAAGAGAAGAAAAAGCAATGGCATCATCTCAAAAACTCAGAGGTCCGCTCTCTAGCTCGTTCCAAATGCCTTGAAATCCCCCAGAGTGGGATTTAGCTACAAATAGATGACAGGGACTCTTAGTGCTGGCTCTTTGACTCCAGAGCAGCTGCTTTCGAATCTTTCCCATAACCCTGTGTAGTTATGTGCCAGCAATGGATCATTTGAAGAAACTTTCCCAACTGACTTGCATGGAGGCTTGTTTGAAGGGTATTTGAGGAGAAAGGCTCCTGGAAGAGATCTGGGCTTTGCATTTTGGCCTAGCTGTGTCCCCTGCTGATAGTGAAGTGTGGCATCAGCAGCAGGGCTATCTGGGCTAAAAATATCATCAAGTCACTTGCCCTTGCTCTTTTTGGCCTATAAAAGCCGGACCCACTTTCGGGGCAAATTTGGAGACCTCATCCATGGGTGGAGGGACCAGCTAGGATCTTCCCAGTTGCTGAGAATGCTTCTCCAGGTCCCTGGTGTAAAACGGGGCTGCCCAGCAACTGCGCATCTGCAAGATGATAAACAATTGTCTTGGTTTGAAGAGAGAGGTGTCTGCTCAGGAAGGCAGAAGGCTTCTCTGAAATGGAAAATGTAAATCCCCTCCTTTCAAATGATTCTCATTTAGAAATTCAAATGCTCTCAGGGAAAGATATGGAGATAGGACTGAGCCCGCTAAGGCGGGCGGCGTTTGCTGATGCTCTGAGCCCTTCCTAAAGATCCTGTCGGGCTGTCTTAGACACCTGGGGCCAGGCATTCCTTCCAGCCTGGGCCACTTTGGCTGGGCTGGGGGCGGCCCCAAGGCGGGAGGCAGTGTGTGCAAGGGCCCTGGGTGGCACGCTGCAGCACAGTCACTGTGCCATGGAACGGAACCTGGTCTCCAAGGCCCCTTTGTGACACGTGGGAAATAGAAGCTTGCCCGGCTGCTGGGAGCAGGCAAAGGGGCACAACGGGACAGAGCAGTGCTGTGAGGAGCCCCCGCACAGTGCACTCGTTCCCGTCTGACCCGGAGCTTTTCCACAGCGTTGGTCCGGCAGCTGAGCTCGAGGCCAGAGCACGAGACTCGGTGACCCGCGGCTTTCCGAGGCGTCTGTTCTGCGGCTGCCCTCAAGGGCAGAGCGTGGGACTTGGTGCCCCGGAGCTTTCCCAAAGCATCTCTCCTGCAAGTAGCTCCAGTCAGCGGCATGGAGCAGAGACCCCTGAGAGTGCCCAAGATGGCCTGGGGGGAGGAGGAGCAGGAGGAAGAGGGCCCTGGAGCTTCCCCAGCACAGGAGAGTGAGGAGGTGCTGCCATTCCATGCACCGCAGAAGGGTGAGTGCCAGAGCTGGGCTGCAGGGCTGGAGCCTGCAGCCAACAGGGCCCCATGCCACGCCATGCCATGCCATGCCATGCCATGCCATGCCATGCCATGCCATGCCATGCCATGCCATCCCCTGGGGAAGTGCCCACGGACAGGACGGAAGAGGGCCCGGGCAGACACCCCGCAGTGGCCGTGCTCCATCCCCTGTTCCATCCCGGGGCTCTCCCTGCCTGGGCAGCGCAGGGCTGGCCTGTGTTCTCCGGCCTCTCCCGCAGCCCCTCAGCTCTGGCTGCGCTCGCTCTTTGCCAGGTGCAGCCCTGGAGCGCACACAGGAGCAGGAACCCAGCCGTGGCCGCTTCCGCAGCACAGCGCAGGTACCTGCAGCCCCCCCCACCTGGGCTGGGCCTGCTGTCCCTGCTCAGCCCAGCACCGTGTGTGCAGCACTCCATGCAACATCCCTGGCTTCCTGCCCTTCTCCTACAGTTTGTCTGCAAATTCATGAGGAGAATTCAGGAGGAAGAGAACAGCACCATAGGCACAGGGCTCAGACCCTACGCTCCCACCTTCCTAACTAAGACCAGCGCTGCCCTCCTGTGTATGCTTGTAGAGGAAGATTTTTACTATCCAACCCAAGTAAGCAGCCTGTAGCCAGGGTTTGATCCTCCCAGGAATTGCTTGGCCTCCCAAGCCACGCATGCTGGTTGCTGTGAGCCTTTGAGGCCACTTGGCAGTGCAGTGGGAAGGGCAGCACTTCTCTGGGGAAGCTGGCAACATTGCTCCCTCTGGCAGCTTTCCAAGTCTCCCTGTGCCTTCTCCAGGTGCCCGCCATGGTGAGGTTCATCCACCAGTGGCTCGTGGCCAATGATTGTGCTGAGCACAGGCTGGACGAGGCCCTGCTGGATCTCACTGAAGCACAGCCAGATGACGCAGTCATGGCGCTCCTGCGTGTGGCCCCGTCCTGTGACAGGTATGGGGCCCAGCTGCCCAGAGGGCTCAGGCCTCCCCAGCCCATCCCCCTGTACAGCCTGGCCCAGGTATCTGACCAACAGAGACTTCCAGGGCCCTCTGGCTGCTGCCTTTCCCAGCCCTGGCACGTCAGCCCCTGAGCCTGCTGCCATGCTCCCTCCCTGCCCCTCAGGGCTCTGTCCCCACCGGGCTGGGCTGCCTGGCTGCTGCTGGCCAGGGCCAGTGGGCAGAGGCAGAACTGGCAGCCAGCTCAGCTGCCCCCGGTGCTGTGTCTGAGACCCGCCCTGAGACAGAGCTCTGACCCCACAGAGCTGCCATGGCCATGTGGAAGACCATCATGGGCTCAGCCAGGACTGCGGAGCTGGCACAGATGATCCTGCTGGATGTGCTGGGGAGCTGGCCAGAGCGCAGCACGTGCACCTCCGATGGGGACAAAACGGGTGTCTTTGCCCTGGCTGTGAGTTTCTGCAACGGGCCTTTGCTGGCCCCAAGGCCGCCTCTCCAGCAGCTCTCCATCCTCCTTCCCCCACTACATCTCCCTGCCTCTGGCGCTGGCCTGAAACCAGGCCCGGGGGCAGCTTCAGGCCCACCAGGCCCCGTGCTCCCCCTGTGTCTCTCTGGGCCTCTCCCTGCCACGCTCAGACCCTGCCACACAGACACCTCCGCACTGAGCGCTGTCTCGGGGGGCTTTGTCCCTTGCAGGCAACCGTGGTGATGTGGAAGATCCTCCAGGTGCCCCCTGTCCCACATACAGTGATGGTGTATTTCCCCCGCCTCTTTGTGCATCTGCTCTTCCAAGTGTTCTTCAGCACCCTGGATATGCCACAGGAGGTCTATACTTTCTGGAAGGGATGCCAGGAGCGATACGGCCTTTCCACCAGCCCCAACAGGTGCTCCGTCCCACTCCTACTGTCCCTGCCATGTCCCTGGGCAGGAACCAGTGCTACCAGCGTGACCTGGGCTTTGCTCTGCATGCAGGTTTGCAGTGTGGACCCTGAAGTCCCTGCTCTGCCGAATGCACTACAAGGATGTGGTGGAGGCAATGGAACTCAGTTGTGGCTGGGACACGCTGCTCTGTGCTGACACCCACCACTATGCCGTGGCTCTGCTGGCCCGGTAAGACCCCCTTCTCCCCACTGCCTCTGACATTTGTGCTCTGTGCCCAGGGAGCTCCACACAGTCCCCGAGGTCATGGACCAAAGGGCCTTGTCACTGAGGGATGGCCAAGCAGACTGGAAAAGGCTGGGAGAGGAGGGTGCCCACAAGGAGCTGCCTCCCAAATAGCCCAGGGTCCCTTGCAGGATGCTGGGGAAAGACCAGACATGTGTGTGTCACTCCTTGCAGAGGTTTGTTCCCCTGGCCAACAGCCTTGGTTCCTTTTTCTCCTGCCAGGGAGATGTGCTGTGTCTCTATTCCCTTGCGGTCCCGGATCGCTTACTACCTGCTCCAGCTGCTCAGCACACAGGAGCCACGCTGGGAGCTGCCTGCCCTGGCGTTCCTTGTGGAGGTGAGCCTGATGGCCAGCGCTGCCTGCCTGAGCTGCCTCCCAGCTCTCTGCCCTCTCACAGCCGCAGCTGCCTGGGTCGGTGCCCGTGCCCTGTGCTGCTGCCGGGGCCCAGCCCTGTGCGGCTCCGGGCTCCTGCTGGCCGGGTCCCCCGTCACTGCCCTGTGCCTTTCAGGTCCTCGAGTGCCTGGACTTGAGTGAACGTGGTGCTAACAGAGTCCTGGAAATCTTGTCCAGGCAGCTGAGGAGCAAGAGCAGGGAGAAGCGTCGGCTGGCACTCAGAGCCCTTCTCAAGCTCATTGAGGAGCCCTCAATGGTGAGAAGGGGGCAGCGGCTGAGGCTCAGCTGGGGAATGCAGTCACTTGGGCTTGGCTGGGCTTTGGGTGCTGGGGCAGCTGCTCCCAGCTCTTCTGCCTCCCAGTTCAGCTGCCCGAGTGCTTCAGGACAGGCCTATGGCCTCTGGGCCCTGCAGCAGCAGGATGGAGTTTCTCAAACCTGTATTCTGCACAGACCGAAAAAATGTGGAGCCTGACTGAAAGTCTTGTGGAGCCTCTGTGGGATGCAGATGGAGAGATAGTTAGCATGACAGTCATGCTACTCAGCTTTATCATCTTGGACAATGACATGCTGCTGCCCAGCCCCGTCACACTGCAGCTGCTTGAGGCGCTGCTGCCACTCTTTGACCACGTAAGGCTCACTGCTCCCAGCCACAGCCACTGGGTGCTGCCCGGACACTTTGTGTCCTGTGGATTTGCAGGCCTGTGCCAAGCTGAGCCCCATGCAGCCAATGCTGATGTCTTTTTCTCTTCCTTTCATACAGGACAATAACCAGGTACAGCTGCTCTCCATACTACTCTTCCGAACATTGCTGACTCTTCCACAGGAAAGGGAAAAAAAGGCCCTGAAGACATCCCTGTGCCAGAGCCTGCTGCCACTCTACTTCCACTGCCATGATGAGAATCAGCGTGTGGCACAGGTGAGGACTCACGGGCTGCTGCTGTCCCCCTGGCAAGGGGGCTCGGCTGCTTCCTGCCCTGCACCTGCTGGGCTGCAGCCTCCTCCAGGCCGCGGCTCCTGTGCCCTGGGCTGTGGGGCCATCTCCGCATCTCTGCTGCTCTCCAGGCTTCTCAGGAAACGCTGCTTCGTGTGGCCGAGTTCCTGAAGAGGAGGGATCTTGAAAGACTGGTGAAGAGCCAGAAGCTGTGGAAGTTCAGCGACTGCCTGGTAAGGAGGGCCTGCAAGCCCCAGGCTCAGCCTGGAGAAGGCCCCTGAGGGCGGTGCTCAGTGTGCGGGGCTGGCAGCTGTGCCCCTGCCCACTGCTGCTGCAGCCAGAGGCCACGCAGGCTCTTCTCCAGGCTCCCACGGGCTCGAGCCGGGTGCCCATGGAGCCCCGGCCTGGCGGGGCTGTGGGCCGGCACCGCGGCTCCCCGGGCAGCAGCCGGCCCTCTGCCCCCTGCCCTCGGGAGCCCTTGGCCAGCGGCTGCTGGCCGCGCCTCAGGGCTGTGCGGCCAGGGGAGGCCGGGGCTGGGCGCAGGCAGCGCCCGGCCCTGGGGCGGAACCCGCGCCAAACCTTCCCTCCTGCCGCTCTCTGCAGCTGGCAGAGGACAGGAGCAGAGCGGCCGAGCACCTGCGCCGGGCCCTGCGCTACCTGGAGAGCCCACAGGAGCCCCTGCGAGAGGCGGCCGTCAGGTTCATAGGTGAGCCCCGAGCCCGTGCTCCCTCTCCCCCCCCGGCCCGGCCCGGCCCGCGGCAGCTCGGCCCCAGCCCCGCCTGCTGCCCCGGCAGCGCCAGCCGCGCCCGGCGCCGTGGAGCCCCGCCTGGCCTGGCCATTGCTGCTGCAGCCCTCTGGCAGCCGTGCCCTTGGGCGGCAGCGTGCACCAAGGGCCGGGCTGAGCCCTGCCGGGCCAGCAGCCCGTGTGGCCACAGCGCCGCCAGCGCCGCTGGCAGGGAGCTGTGCCGCCGGCGCCGTGACAGGCTCTGTGTTCACAGGCATGGCCGGGCGGCACCTGAGGGGGCAGCGGCAAGAGCTGCAGCTGATCTGCACCGGTGAGCGAGGGCAGCGGGCTGACAGCGGGGGCTGCCGGGGGGAGCTGCAAGCCCTGCCCCGGCTGCGGAGGGCTCTGCTCCCGGGGGCAGAGCACACTGAGATTTCAGGGCCACGTGGGCCATTCGTGGCCAGCAGCTTTGGGCTGACCCCCTTGCTCCCTGCTTCCTTCCTGGCCATGGCAAGAGCCGGCTGGGATGGCCCTTGCTGGGGGCTCTCCTCGGCTCCCCGCAGATGCAGGATCTGACCGTGATTCTCTTCCTGTCTCTTGCAGCCCTGGAACGCCTCACGGAGGACATGAGCAGTGCCCTGTCCGAGCTGGCAACTCAAACACTGCATGTCCTCCGGCCAATACAGCGAGGGCCATATTCCATCTTGCAGAGGCTGCACGATCAGCTGCGCAGGGCATGGGTCGCTCAGCCTTGTCTGTCGCGGCTCGGCTGGCTGCCCTGCCGAAGCTGTGTGGAGAGCTGATCCGGGAGGCTCTCTTTGCTGGGGCAACCTAAGCCAACGGGGTTTTTTTTTTTTTTTCTTTAAGATTTTTCTTTTCTTCCTTTCAATATTTTATCCCATGTAAATATAGAATGTGTTAAAATACACAGACTCCCAGGATCTTTCTTTTGCTGCCCAGGGTCCGCAAGGGGTCGGGGAGGAGGGGGAAAACAGTGCCTGTGCTCAGCCAGCTGCCCAGGCGTGCAGTGCTGCAGGGGAAATGGCCAGAAGCCCCTTGGCCTGTGGTGGTTCTGCTGAAGCCTTTGTGCTGCCCACAGAGCGGCTGGGCAGGGGCCGCAGCTGCGGGGATCCCTGCCAGAGCGGTGCCTGGAGATGGCCACAAGCCCTGTGCCAGGCAGGAAGCGCCATCCGTGTCCTCCTGCCCGTGTGCTGCCGGCTGCCTTGCCGAGGGCTCCCAGGTGCCCCTGCATGGGGCTGCTCTGCAGCTGCTGTGGGGCTGCGGCGCTGCTGCCGGGCAGCTTGGCCGGGCTGGGGCAGCCCCTGAGGGGCTGGGGCGCTGGCAAGCCCTGAGCAATGGGCTCAAAGAGGCCACAAGCAGCCCCCTGGCAGCCGCCTTGTTCCTGCCAGAGTTGACTTGCAAGAGGGATCCCGGGCACTGTGGAACTAACAGCGTCAGTGTTGTTGGAAACCCAAATGCAGGGAGGTCTCAGATCTTTGGGCCTGGAAGCCAAGGCTTAGAATTAAACACAGCATTTGTGCTGAGACCTTGAAAAGGGCTTCCAAATTCAGGTGCTACAAGTGAGAATGTGGATTTGTAGTATAAAGCAGACACCCAAAGCTAAGTGGAGGAAAGTTTAGCATTTTAGAGTTTAAGATCTAGAAAAACTAAAAGTGGTTACAACTGTAAACACCAAGTTTACACTACAGTGCTGTAGTTTTGTGTGTCAGAACAGAATTGGCTGAGAAAGCTTACACTGTAGCACGAGTTCATGAGATGCAATACTGAAGGATTGGGTCAGAAACATAAATAAACTTGTTGGCAATGTTTTATTGGCCAAGAAATCCTTCAAAGTTCTTGTAAGTACAAGTCTTGTGACGTTGTGAGCCATGCAATGGAGATGTGAGCCAAACTCACCCGTCCTGTCTATGCAGAAGAGAAGAAAAAGCAATGGCATCATCTCAAAAACTCAGAGGTCCGCTCTCTAGCTCGTTCCAAATGCCTTGAAATCCCCCAGAGTGGGATTTAGCTACAAATAGATGACAGGGACTCTTAGTGCTGGCTCTTTGACTCCAGAGCGGCTGCTTTCGAATCTTTCCCATAACCCTGTGTAGTTATGTGCCAGCAATGGATCATTTGAAGAAACTTTCCCAACTGACTTGCATGGAGGCTTGTTTGAAGGGTATTTGAGGAGAAAGGCTCCTGGAAGAGATCTGGGCTTTGCATTTTGGCCTAGCTGTGTCCCCTGCTGATAGTGAAGTGTGGCATCAGCAGCAGGGCTATCTGGGCTAAAAATATCATCAAGTCACTTGCCCTTGCTCTTTTTGGCCTATAAAAGCCGGACCCACTTTCGGGGCAAATTTGGAGACCTCATCCATGGGTGGAGGGACCAGCTAGGATCTTCCCAGTTGCTGAGAATGCTTCTCCAGGTCCCTGGTGTAAAACGGGGCTGCCCAGCAACTGCGCATCTGCAAGATGATAAACAATTGTCTTGGTTTGAAGAGAGAGGTGTCTGCTCAGGAAGGCAGAAGGCTTCTCTGAAATGGAAAATGTAAATCCCCTCCTTTCAAATGATTCTCATTTAGAAATTCAAATGCTCTCAGGGAAAGATATGCAGATAGGACTGAGCCCGCTAAGGCGGGCGGCGTTTGCTGATGCTCTGAGCCCTTCCTAAAGATCCTGTCGGGCTGTCTTAGACACCTGGGGCCAGGCATTCCTTCCAGCCTGGGCCACTTTGGCTGGGCTGGGGGCGGCCCCAAGGCGGGAGGCAGTGTGTGCAAGGGCCCTGGGTGGCACGCTGCAGCACAGTCACTGTGCCATGGAACGGAACCTGGTCTCCAAGGCCCCTTTGTGACACGTGGGAAATAGAAGCTTGCCCGGCTGCTGGGAGCAGGCAAAGGGGCACAACGGGACAGAGCAGTGCTGTGAGGAGCCCCCGCACAGTGCACTCGTTCCCGTCTGACCCGGAGCTTTTCCACAGCGTTGGTCCGGCAGCTGAGCTCGAGGCCAGAGCACGAGACTCGGTGACCCGCGGCCTTCCGAGGCGTCTGTTCTGCGGCTGCCCTCAAGGGCAGAGCGTGGGACTTGGTGCCCCGGAGCTTTCCCAAAGCATCTCTCCTGCAAGTAGCTCCAGTCAGCGGCATGGAGCAGAGACCCCTGAGAGTGCCCAAGATGGCCTGGGGGGAGGAGGAGCAGGAGGAAGAGGGCCCTGGAGCTTCCCCAGCACAGGAGAGTGAGGAGGTGCTGCCATTCCATGCACCGCAGAAGGGTGAGTGCCAGAGCTGGGCTGCAGGGCTGGAGCCTGCAGCCAACAGGGCCCCATGCCACGCCATGCCATGCCATGCCATGCCATGCCATGCCATGCCATGCCATGCCATGCCATGCCATGCAATCCCCTGGGGAAGTGCCCACGGACAGGACGGAAGAGGGCCCGGGCAGACACCCCGCAGTGGCCGTGCTCCATCCCCTGTTCCATCCCGGGGCTCTCCCTGCCTGGGCAGCGCAGGGCTGGCCTGTGTTCTCCGGCCTCTCCCGCAGCCCCTCAGCTCTGGCTGCGCTCGCTCTTTGCCAGGTGCAGCCCTGGAGCGCACACAGGAGCAGGAACCCAGCCGTGGCCGCTTCCGCAGCACAGCGCAGGTACCTGCAGCCCCCCCCACCTGGGCTGGGCCTGCTGTCCCTGCTCAGCCCAGCACCGTGTGTGCAGCACTCCATGCAACATCCCTGGCTTCCTGCCCTTCTCCTACAGTTTGTCTGCAAATTCATGAGGAGAATTCAGGAGGAAGAGAACAGCACCATAGGCACAGGGCTCAGACCCTACGCTCCCACCTTCCTAACTAAGACCAGCGCTGCCCTCCTGTGTATGCTTGTAGAGGAAGATTTTTACTATCCAACCCAAGTAAGCAGCCTGTAGCCAGGGTTTGATCCTCCCAGGAATTGCTTGGCCTCCCAAGCCACGCATGCTGGTTGCTGTGAGCCTTTGAGGCCACTTGGCAGTGCAGTGGGAAGGGCAGCACTTCTCTGGGGAAGCTGGCAACATTGCTCCCTCTGGCAGCTTTCCAAGTCTCCCTGTGCCTTCTCCAGGTGCCCGCCATGGTGAGGTTCATCCACCAGTGGCTCGTGGCCAATGATTGTGCTGAGCACAGGCTGGACGAGGCCCTGCTGGATCTCACTGAAGCACAGCCAGATGACGCAGTCATGGCGCTCCTGCGTGTGGCCCCGTCCTGTGACAGTATGGGGCCCAGCTGCCCAGAGGGCTCAGGCCTCCCCAGCCCATCCCCCTGTACAGCCTGGCCCAGGTATCTGACCAACAGAGACTTCCAGGGCCCTCTGGCTGCTGCCTTTCCCAGCCCTGGCACGTCAGCCCCTGAGCCTGCTGCCATGCTCCCTCCCTGCCCCTCAGGGCTCTGTCCCCACCGGGCTGGGCTGCCTGGCTGCTGCTGGCCAGGGCCAGTGGGCAGAGGCAGAACTGGCAGCCAGCTCAGCTGCCCCCGGTGCTGTGTCTGAGACCCGCCCTGAGACAGAGCTCTGACCCCACAGAGCTGCCATGGCCATGTGGAAGACCATCATGGGCTTAGCCAGGACTGCGGAGCTGGCACAGATGATCCTGCTGGATGTGCTGGGGAGCTGGCCAGAGCGCAGCACGTGCACCTCCGATGGGGACAAAACGGGTGTCTTTGCCCTGGCTGTGAGTTTCTGCAACGGGCCTTTGCTGGCCCCAAGGCCGCCTCTCCAGCAGCTCTCCATCCTCCTTCCCCCACTACATCTCCCTGCCTCTGGCGCTGGCCTGAAACCAGGCCCGGGGGCAGCTTCAGGCCCACCAGGCCCCGTGCTCCCCCTGTGTCTCTCTGGGCCTCTCCCTGCCACGCTCAGACCCTGCCACACAGACACCTCCGCACTGAGCGCTGTCTCGGGGGGCTTTGTCCCTTGCAGGCAACCGTGGTGATGTGGAAGATCCTCCAGGTGCCCCCTGTCCCACATACAGTGATGGTGTATTTCCCCCGCCTCTTTGTGCATCTGCTCTTCCAAGTGTTCTTCAGCACCCTGGATATGCCACAGGAGGTCTATACTTTCTGGAAGGGATGCCAGGAGCGATACGGCCTTTCCACCAGCCCCAACAGGTGCTCCGTCCCACTCCTACTGTCCCTGCCATGTCCCTGGGCAGGAACCAGTGCTACCAGCGTGACCTGGGCTTTGCTCTGCATGCAGGTTTGCAGTGTGGACCCTGAAGTCCCTGCTCTGCCGAATGCACTACAAGGATGTGGTGGAGGCAATGGAACTCAGTTGTGGCTGGGACACGCTGCTCTGTGCTGACACCCACCACTATGCCGTGGCTCTGCTGGCCCGGTAAGACCCCCTTCTCCCCACTGCCTCTGACATTTGTGCTCTGTGCCCAGGGAGCTCCACACAGTCCCCGAGGTCATGGACCAAAGGGCCTTGTCACTGAGGGATGGCCAAGCAGACTGGAAAAGGCTGGGAGAGGAGGGTGCCCACAAGGAGCTGCCTCCCAAATAGCCCAGGGTCCCTTGCAGGATGCTGGGGAAAGACCAGACATGTGTGTGTCACTCCTTGCAGAGGTTTGTTCCCCTGGCCAACAGCCTTGGTTCCTTTTTCTCCTGCCAGGGAGATGTGCTGTGTCTCTATTCCCTTGCGGTCCCGGATCGCTTACTACCTGCTCCAGCTGCTCAGCACACAGGAGCCACGCTGGGAGCTGCCTGCCCTGGCGTTCCTTGTGGAGGTGAGCCTGATGGCCAGCGCTGCCTGCCTGAGCTGCCTCCCAGCTCTCTGCCCTCTCACAGCCGCAGCTGCCTGGGTCGGTGCCCGTGCCCTGTGCTGCTGCCGGGGCCCAGCCCTGTGCGGCTCCGGGCTCCTGCTGGCCGGGTCCCCCGTCACTGCCCTGTGCCTTTCAGGTCCTCGAGTGCCTGGACTTGAGCGAACGTGGTGCTAACAGAGTCCTGGAAATCTTGTCCAGGCAGCTGAGGAGCAAGAGCAGGGAGAAGCGTCGGCTGGCACTCAGAGCCCTTCTCAAGCTCATTGAGGAGCCCTCAATGGTGAGAAGGGGGCAGCGGCTGAGGCTCAGCTGGGGAATGCAGTCACTTGGGCTTGGCTGGGCTTTGGGTGCTGGGGCAGCTGCTCCCAGCTCTTCTGCCTCCCAGTTCAGCTGCCCGAGTGCTTCAGGACAGGCCTATGGCCTCTGGGCCCTGCAGCAGCAGGATGGAGTTTCTCAAACCTGTATTCTGCACAGACCGAAAAAATGTGGAGCCTGACTGAAAGTCTTGTGGAGCCTCTGTGGGATGCAGATGGAGAGATAGTTAGCATGACAGTCATGCTACTCAGCTTTATCATCTTGGACAATGACATGCTGCTGCCCAGCCCCGTCACACTGCAGCTGCTTGAGGCGCTGCTGCCACTCTTTGACCACGTAAGGCTCACTGCTCCCAGCCACAGCCACTGGGTGCTGCCCGGACACTTTGTGTCCTGTGGATTTGCAGGCCTGTGCCAAGCTGAGCCCCATGCAGCCAATGCTGATGTCTTTTTCTCTTCCTTTCATACAGGACAATAACCAGGTACAGCTGCTCTCCATACTACTCTTCCGAACATTGCTGACTCTTCCACAGGAAAGGGAAAAAAAGGCCCTGAAGACATCCCTGTGCCAGAGCCTGCTGCCACTCTACTTCCACTGCCATGATGAGAATCAGCGTGTGGCACAGGTGAGGACTCACGGGCTGCTGCTGTCCCCCTGGCAAGGGGGCTCGGCTGCTTCCTGCCCTGCACCTGCTGGGCTGCAGCCTCCTCCAGGCCGCGGCTCCTGTGCCCTGGGCTGTGGGGCCATCTCCGCATCTCTGCTGCTCTCCAGGCTTCTCAGGAAACGCTGCTTCGTGTGGCCGAGTTCCTGAAGAGGAGGGATCTTGAAAGACTGGTGAAGAGCCAGAAGCTGTGGAAGTTCAGCGACTGCCTGGTAAGGAGGGCCTGCAAGCCCCAGGCTCAGCCTGGAGAAGGCCCCTGAGGGCGGTGCTCAGTGTGCGGGGCTGGCAGCTGTGCCCCTGCCCACTGCTGCTGCAGCCAGAGGCCACGCAGGCTCTTCTCCAGGCTCCCACGGGCTCGAGCCGGGTGCCCATGGAGCCCCGGCCTGGCGGGGCTGTGGGCCGGCACCGCGGCTCCCCGGGCAGCAGCCGGCCCTCTGCCCCCTGCCCTCGGGAGCCCTTGGCCAGCGGCTGCTGGCCGCGCCTCAGGGCTGTGCGGCCAGGGGAGGCCGGGGCTGGGCGCAGGCAGCGCCCGGCCCTGGGGCGGAACCCGCGCCAAACCTTCCCTCCTGCCGCTCTCTGCAGCTGGCAGAGGACAGGAGCAGAGCGGCCGAGCACCTGCGCCGGGCCCTGCGCTACCTGGAGAGCCCACAGGAGCCCCTGCGAGAGGCGGCCGTCAGGTTCATAGGTGAGCCCCGAGCCCGTGCTCCCTCTTCCCCCCCGGCCCGGCCCGGCCCGCGGCAGCTCGGCCCCAGCCCCGCCTGCTGCCCCGGCAGCGCCAGCCGCGCCTGGCGCCGTGGAGCCCCGCCTGGCCTGGCCATTGCTGCTGCCGCCCTCTGGCAGCCGTGCCCTTGGGCGGCAGCGTGCACCAAGGGCCGGGCTGAGCCCTGCCGGGCCAGCAGCCCGTGTGGCCACAGCGCCGCCAGCGCCGCTGGCAGGGAGCTGTGCCGCCGGCGCCGTGACAGGCTCTGTGTTCACAGGCATGGCCGGGCGGCACCTGAGGGGGGCAGCGGCAAGAGCTGCAGCTGATCTGCACCGGTGAGCGAGGGCAGCGGGCTGACAGCGGGGGCTGCCGGGGGGAGCTGCAAGCCCTGCCCCGGCTGCGGAGGGCTCTGCTCCCGGGGGCAGAGCACACTGAGATTTCAGGGCCACGTGGGCCATTCGTGGCCAGCAGCTTTGGGCTGACCCCCTTGCTCCCTGCTTCCTTCCTGGCCATGGCAAGAGCCGGCTGGGATGGCCCTTGCTGGGGGCTCTCCTCGGCTCCCCGCAGATGCAGGATCTGACCGTGATTCTCTTCCTGTCTCTTGCAGCCCTGGAACGCCTCACGGAGGACATGAGCAGTGCCCTGTCCGAGCTGGCAACTCAAACACTGCATGTCCTCCGGCCAATACAGCGAGGGCCATATTCCATCTTGCAGAGGCTGCACGATCAGCTGCGCAGGGCATGGGTCGCTCAGCCTTGTCTGTCGCGGCTCGGCTGGCTGCCCTGCCGAAGCTGTGTGGAGAGCTGATCCGGGAGGCTCTCTTTGCTGGGGCAACCTAAGCCAACGGGGTTTTTTTTTTTTTTTCTTTAAGATTTTTCTTTTCTTCCTTTCAATATTTTATCCCATGTAAATATAGA
>JANCRA010000647.1:0-21374 GCA_024362935.1 Setophaga petechia | reverse complement strand
AAGCCTCACAGTTTGTGCAAACATGTTAGAGGAAGAATTCACAACCCTGCACCTTGGAAAAGTGAGATCTTTCTGCATAGCTTCTTTGAAGAGGGTGCCAGACCAACATTTGCTTACGTGATTGGCCAAGGTGACAACTGATGTCAGAACAGTTTGATGTGGCACAACCCTTTTGCATCCAGGGCAGGCTCTCCCAGACATCACTGCTCTCTGTCTTTGCATTAATATTTCTGACAAATGCCCATTTGCTCCTTGGATGAGTTCTCTTAAGCCCTGGCATATAGTGCAGAGGTCAAAACAAAGGCCACAGCAATCCATAAACCAGAGAACAAGAAAGGCCAAGAAGGAAATATAAAGGCCTTCCTCTGAAGAGGCAACTGAAATTGCAGTATGTTTTTCTTAGCTTTCAGAGTAATCTGTAGAGCAAGGAGGCAGAAAACAAGATGGAGTGGGAATAAATAGAACAGAAATTGCCTTCTGGTGGCAGATGATATAAAAGTGTACTATTAGGTATACACCCAAAGTGTGTGCTGCCATTCAGTGGCACCTTCATAGGCTGGAGAGCTGAGTGGAGAGAAATCTAATGAGGTTCAACAAGGGCAAGTGTAGGGTCCTTCATGTGGGGAGGAATAACCCCAAGTACCAGTACAGGCTTTGGGCTGACCTGCTGGAGAGCAGCTCTGCTGAGAAGGACCTGGGAGTCTTGGCGGATGGCAAGTTAACCATGAGCTGGCAGTGTGTCCTTGTAGCCAGGAGGGCCAGTGGGACCCTGGGGTGCCCAGGAAGAGCGTGGCCAGCGGGTCAAGAGAGGTGATCCTCCCCCTCTACTCGGCCCTGCTGAGCCCACATCTGGAGAGCTGTGTCCAGTTCTGGACTCCTCTGTACAAGAAAGACAAGGAGCTACTGGAGAGGGTCCAGCAGGGGCCACAAAGATGATTTGGGGTCTGCAGCATCTCCTCTCTCTCATGAGGAAAGCCTGTGGGAGCTGGGCCTGTTTGGTCTGGAGAAGAGAAGACTGACAGGGGCCCTCAATTCATACAAACATCTCAAATGAGAATGCCAGGAAGAGAAAACTGATGGGGGCCCTCAATTCATACAAACATCTCGAAGGTGAATGCCAGGAGGAGGGTGCCAGACTCTTTTCAGTGGTGCCCAATGACAGGATGAGGCACAATGGCCATGAATTAAAACACACGAAGTTCCACCTCAACATGAGGAAGAACTGTTTTACACTGAGGGTGGCAGAGCACTGGAACAGGCTGCCCAGGGAGGTTGTGGATCTCCCTCTCTGGAGATATTCCAAACCTACTTGGATGTGTTCCAGCGTAGCCTGCTTTAGGTGACCCTGCCTTGGCACAGATGTCAAATTGGATGATCTCCAGAGGTTCCTTCCAACCCTAATGACTCTGAGATTCTGTGATCAGGTCTTGAGGCATGCCTGACCCAGTCAGGCACTGTGATGGTTGTGTAGTGTTGTCAGTAAAGGCTCATCTAACTCAAGTATGAAGTCTTATGCTTTTGACCAGGCAGTAATCTCTCACCTTGTATTCTGCTTCTTTGTGACCTCTTCTCTCCAGCTCTGGTTGATTTTCAAGGAAGAGGTGTTTTCTTCATGCCCATCCACATTTGTCTCATGTTTCCCCTTCTCCTCACTTATGCCTCTGTTGTGGGTGCTCAGATTTTGGTGCAATTGGTCCTATGGCTTTGATGGCCTGCTACTGTGTAGTGCATCAAGCTTTGGTGTCAGGCATCATCCCCAGTCTCTCTTCTGCTGTCATGGATAATGAAAAACTTGTGCCTCTACAACTGCATATTAAAGTGATATCATTTTAGGAGCAGGTAGTAGTTCAGAGTTTCATTTCCAAAGCATGAACTTGATGGATTTGTCTACATTCAGGAACTTCCTGTCATCCCCAGTTTCATCCTATTTGACACAGATCTCCTGCTGAGTGACAAGTGGTGTGAGCTTACTGCAGCAACAGAAGGTGAGGGGAGTAGTTATTTTTAATGCCCTAGGGGCACCCTTTGTCCAGATTACTCCTTTGTCCTCACTCCATATTGCTGTCCTTTAAGGTTCAAAAGTTGCCATGTGTCCTCAGCATGGCTACAGAAGAGGAGAGATAAACAAATTTGTTTCTCTCCCCTAACTGTACTGAAGCCAAACAAACTTGGTATTTTTTTTGCAGACAGCATTTAGTGTTTTCCTCCTGGTAGTCTGCCAAACAGAATCTTTACAGAAAAAATCATGGTGATAGAAAAAGGCCAGAGCAGGAGCTGTCTCTGTCTCCCAGGTCAGGAAAAGGTCAATGCACATTAAATGAATATTGCTGGTGCTTCTGTTGCAACAAGGCCCAAGCAGTTCAAAGCCAGGCTGCATCATCTGTGGCTGAAAATAATTTGCAGTGCTGCTTCCTGAGCAGCAGATTGGCTTCCCATTACACAGGCTAATGAGAAAGTGTCACAAGTGGTCTCAGTAATAATCTGCAGCAGACACCCTCCCGCCCCTCTCAGCACACTTGCAGAGATTTTGATAAGAGAAAGACAGAAAGAGACAGAGAGAGAGACAGAGAGAGAGAGAGAGAGAGAGAGAGAAAGAAGAGAAAGAAAGAAAGAAAGAAAGAAAGAAAGAAAGAAAGAAAGAAAGAAAGAAAGAAAGAAAGAAAGAAAGAAAGAAAGAAAGAAAGAAAGAAAAGAAAGGCATATTCTCACGGTGTGTTCTTTTGTATGCTCAGCCTGAATCTGCAATTCAAGAGAACTGGAAGTGGGAGGTCTGTGTGTTTACATCACCACCCGACTGCAATTTCACTAAAGCCCTCAGCAAAGCAGAGCTGTTGGCTCCTAAGGGCAGATATGGCATATCCCTGGTATCACCTGATTGCACTGTGACATTTTAGGATTTCCCCAGTAAAAATGTCTATTTTTGAGACTTATCTTTTTCCAACACCTCCACTCTACCTCTCCCTGGACAGTCTTGTACCTAGCTGCCAACAACAGAGCAAATGGCTTCTGATCCCTGCAGTGTCATGCCAGTTTGGAACAAAAACTCAGAATCTGGGTCAGGGCAGAAATGAAAAATGCTGACCATGAATCAGTGCTCACCGCTGAGCCTCCCAGTTAAGATACAGTGAGGGGAGGCACCTGACCTTCTGAATGCAACAGCATGGGGATTCTTACTGGGCTGATGTGTTACATCAGCACTAAGCTGTTACATTACAAACTCTTCTTGGCCATGCAATATATCTCTTTTTGCATTTGGATAGCTCAGGAGGCAGTGCAGTGCCCTCTGCCCCTTAATCCTCTTTTGTTTCTAGTGCTGCTCCAGGGAGGAACAGCAACAGCCTTTGTAATATACTGCCATGATGCTGACAGGTCAAAAAGCACCATGATCATAAACCACCCCTTTCCAGGCTAAGGCCAAGGTTTGCAAAGATCGATTCTCCTGCTTTGCATGCTTCCAGGAGCCTGCACTAATTGCACTCTGTTACTCATAGACCATTGCATTAACTCTGGCTTTCTAAAGGGCCCCACCAGGAACACTGCACACATAAAAGCAGCAGAGCATACCACAACCTTGGAACATAAGTATTCCTTCTCTAATTTATTTCTCGCCCAGTATTGTGTATTGTACATCATGTTGCAGAGGTTATGAGAAGAAGAAGATCCTCACTGCTGCCTTCTGGGTCAAGCCAAAACCTCTGGGGAGGAGGTGAAAGGAGGATGATTTCTTTTTCCCTAAGAAAATGTGGACATGGTACAGCTTTCCCAAATAAGGATGGGATGGGCAGTGGACAAAAGGGGCAACAAGCAAGGGACAGACTGAGAAGCATGTGAGAGATGAAGGAGGCCTGACAGGGAAGCAGGCTTACTGCCAAACCTTAGTGGGGTATTTTTGGCTCATGAAGGCACTGAAAGTTGAACAAGGACTGGAGGAGTATGCCTATCTATCCAGGACTCAGTGGATAGAAGAAAAGTTGTTTACCAGCCTTTCTAGTTCATCTTTTTCAGTCATTTTACCAAAATTTTTCCCACTGAAATAATTTACTTATCTTTAAGTTATTAGTTATATGTTTTATTAAGACTTGATTCTACAAGAGTCTGGGATACTCTTGTGTCTTCTGTGTGATGGATCCAGCTGGAAGAGAGAGACGATCAGAAGGTCTGCCTCAAGTCTCTGGTCTGTTTTGGACACAGACAACCTGGAAAGTGTGGTGTGCTCAGTAGGGGAGGTGTTTGCTATTATCAGCATCACTTGAATAAAGAGAATACGCACAGGCAAGATGCCCTACATATGCTCACGGGGCTTCAGGGCTGCTTGTAAACTTAGGTCCCCAGACCCTTGAATATCTTTCTGGACCACCACTGCAGTGCCATCTAAATGTCTCCCCTGGTGACCTTTTCTCTGGTGTCACAGCTCAGTAACTCACTGGTTCTTGGGCAGATCTCACTCTAGTGAGGAGCCAGAAGCTTCCAGCTGAGACTACAGGAAGCTCTGGGCCTGCATATCAATTTTTCTGCAACCATAAAACAAGTCTCAGATTCTGAGCCCAGAAAGCTAAAGAAGAGCATTCTTTATGTTTAATTCTCACCAGAAGTCACAGAATATCCAATGAAACCTATGATAAATTACAAACTTTAGGTGAAAGACCAAAAAGGTGCATTCTTATTACTGTGCTCTTGCCTTTTTCAGTGTATGCCAGATTTGGACTCACAACTCACTATTTCTTCCAGAACGTAGCTTCTAACATAAGATATGGTGTGGGTCAGGATCTGTTCTCCATAGCAAGTGATTAATATTATAATGTTGAAGGGTTACTAAAAAAGTATGCATGAAGAATTTCTGTAAAGATTTTCTTGGCCATTGGTAAAAAGTTTGCTTTAATTGACTGTGAGTACTGTTTCAGAAAAAGGCCAGTCTAACAACATAAGGCTAGATACCATCACCTCTCCTTTCTGCAACAGATACTTGTACTGCAGCATTGTGAGAATTTAAAAGAGGGAAAAAGAGGCAGAGAGGAAACAGGACAGATATTCAAAGAGGAAACAGAATGAAGTGAGCCACATTAGCAACCCATCTGGTCACCTGAGTTCAGAGTTATCTTCCTCCCTGTCCCCATAAAAGTATTATTTAAAAACAGGAAAAAATACTCTGGCAACAATCTTCCCCCATCCTCTCTTCAAATATCAGGTTTGATATTTTGAAGATATTATACATAGGAATTCTATACATTAATACATATTTACATTTAATTCTAATTAGACATGGGTGTTTCCCCCATTAGATTAGATTGTAAGAAGACATAACAAGATTGTGAGTGCTGTGCCTGACTTTTCATGGGTTTTTGTAAGGCTGGGTTAACCAGGAGACCCACGAAATTTTGACCTAACATTTGGGAAGCAGCCACTCAACTAATCTGTGCTACTATGTTGCTTAACCTCGAGTCTAAAGGAGACATTGAAACCCATAATAAAGTCCTGGGACTGACAGTCAGGACATGTTACAGACAGGAACATCCCTGTGGTCTAAGCTGTCAGAATACTAACCATGAATAATAAGAAGGGAAGGTTGAAGGGAGGACAGGTAGTAACTCTCAGGGAATAACAACACTTACAGGTTAATCCATCTCTGCAGGTTAATCCATCTCTGAGGTCTCCTTGTCATTTAAAGTTTTCCTGCCACATCATGAGAATGGGGAGCCATAACTGCTCAGAAACAGAAAACATTTCAGCCTCTGGGGTTCTGCCTGATCTGTGTCACTGTCATTAAATGTAAACTGTCCTTAAACAGGCATCTTCAAGAGAAAACTACTGAGTGGGAGAGGGGGAGCTGAGACCTCCATGGCTTGCCTTCTGTGGCTTTCTCTCTTTCAACAGTGCAGATGTTACTTTCCAGTCGCGTTTAAGAGAGAATCCCTACTGTTGAGAAGATTAAGGGATTAAACAGAAAGGGCTCCATTGCAAGAATTTCACTTCCAGCTGGTGCTCAGTTGGGGTAGAAAGTTTTCTGAGATAGGGAGATACAGATATATTCTGCATACAGATATATTTGGCTCCTCTGATTAATTCAATGTTAATACGGTGTCACATTTTCCCTTTAGAGAAAATTAGAGTAAGACAGTGCCGCATGCTGTCAGTCTTTAGAGGGAATCTGTAGGGACAATTGAAGTCCTGAAATTATTTTTTTTCAGGCTTTTAGCTTAGACTCATGACCCTCCTCCCTTCCCCATGTAATTTTAACATTTTTTTTCTTTTAGTTTTATCACAAGTGTCAAAATTACAAATCTGTGACTGGATAGAGTAGGTGAACTGTGAATTTTTCTCTCTTTTGCTGGGTTAAGCCCTACCTTTCAAGCTATTTTATACATAAAGACATTCAGCTGCCTCTGATCTTCACGAGCTTTCTCTTGGTTTCTTTAGAATACAAAAGTGGAGGGCTCAAGCAATCCAAAGCCAATTGAAGTGAATGCTCTGTAAAGATTAGAATGCCTCTTTCTTACCATGCCTTTTTTGGGGGCAGAGAGTGTGGCTCAGAAGACTGGGTGTATTGGGGAGGAAGAACTGTACCCAGCCTTTCCTCTTTGTCAGGTGTTACAGGATTGCTAACACACTTTAAAGGTGGTTTGAAGTCAAAAAACTCAGCTAAAATAAAGAAACACATCTCATTTTGTATTACACTGAACAGGCACCCTGTGCAGTTAAGAAGGGTGTAAGAACAAACCACGAGCTGGATTGACTGATCCCTGATACATGGGAACACGTGCAGCCCGTTGCTGGCTTTTTGGTGCAGCATTTTCTTCCCATATTCCTTGCTCGACATTATTTCTACCATGTTCCTTCTTTGGATTTGCCATTTTCCCTTCTTTCCACTTTCTTTCTGGAGGGTCTGATCAAGGAGGCCTGTTAAGGACATTGCCATGTTCCAGTTCCAATTTAAACAATGTTATTGCTGTGGACAGACCAATAACCTAATCAGCCTTCTTCCTCCATCAGACTCACATTCCCTCTATGGTTGTTTTACCTCATAAATGTGATTTTCTGGGATAGGAAATTTCAGAATTGCAAAGTTTGGCTGCAAATGCAACAGAATGAATTCCCATCCTTTCTAAGTGCCTTGAAGGGGAATTGTAAAGGCTGGTGCAGTCTGTTCTCAATTACTTACATGATTACAGGGGCAGTAGTCAGGACAAGGAGAAAAGATATCACATATTCTCTGTACAAGTCACTCATATTTTATAGTCGTTAACCCTTTATTTCATACTTGAAAAAGAAATCACTGGGACAGTAATTTCTTCCTATTTTCCTGGTAACCACAACAAAGCCTTTACAGAGTCAAGGTACATGAGTTCATATAATTTGAACTGGGCATGATTTAAAGCAAGAAAAGGAAAGAAATTCTTGATTCTCCACTGGACCTTTTACAGCTAAGGTTTTACCTTTGGTTTTGTTTGTTCGATTGATAGTTTTGGGTGTTTAAATGAAACATTTAAATGAAAATTTGCAGAATTGCATTAATACTCATATGTTTGTTGATACCATCCATGCTGTTGTGGACAGCAGCAGGGTGAGTTCTTCAGGGACCCGTAGATTCATTCTTCCCCAAGCCCACCCATTACAGCTGTCAAGCAGTAAATGAACTGGTTCCTCATGTTAGTTTAGCATTGGCTTGTGACCTGTATTTTCCAGGGTGCTTTATCTGCCTCCTTACCAGCACTGTGAGTCGCCCAGCCCTGCTCCTGGGGCTCCCTCTGTGCAGCCCTGGGGCCGCACAGCCCCCGGCCAGCTGGAGGGTCCCAGCTGGTGTGCTGCCACCACAGCCCTGCTGGGCTCCACCTGCCCCAGAGCACAGGGCTTGTCACTCAGGGGGCACTGACACCAGCTATTAGTCGTGATGGACGCACACTTGACTAGTTCTGATAGTGGTGTTTTCTTTCTGGCTGTGACATTATTTGAACAGATCACCTTTGTTTAGCACTCACCATGCTCTCATTTGTCAAGCAGTTGTCTTGAAACAACTGTACAAAGTTCCAAAAAGTGTCTATGTTTGAAGCAAGTTCTCTTTTTTCAGTTCTTCAGGTGCCACTATCAGGAGTCTAAACACCTTTGTAAAAATACAGCTTGGAAATAATTAATTCCCTGCTTGAGCACTCAAGAGGGTTTTCTTTATTGCTGCTAACTGCTGGGAGCATGTTCAGATGCAGCTCAGTCAGAGCTCTGACTATTCCCTACCTTTTAGACACCTACTTTGGTTAAATGAAGTTTCTGGAAGGGACATAGCAATGTGGGTAAGAGAGAATAAACTGGGCAGACCCCTGTGTAGGGCATCTTCTTGGTCTCTGGAAAATTGTCCACATTTTTCTCATACTGAAACCCTAATGGGCAAGCAAGCAAGCTTCAGAGCCATGTTGCAGCAACTGCCAGGGCAGGCAAGTTGGAACCATGGAGAAGTGCAGTCTTGCCTACATAGGATCATAGAATCATCAAGGCTGGAAGAGACCTTTAGGCTCGTCTGGTCCGACCCTCCACCCAGCACTGCCCCTGTAACCCCTGAACCCCTAAACCACATCACCCAGACCCAGATCCAGATGCCTTTTGAAGAGCTCCACCACCATGCCGGGCAACCTATTCCAACACCTGACCACCCTAACAGTGAAAAATATTTTCCTAATATCTAATCTGAACATTTCCTGTCTCAAGGCCATTCCCTTTAGTCCAGTGACTGCAGTCATGGCGGAAGAGACCAGCCCCAAAAATCTCCTTTCAGGTAGTGGCAGAGAGCAATGAGATCCTCCTGAGCCTCTTCTACTTGGAACTTGTGGAGGTCTCAGTTCAAAACCAGGCAGAAACACCAATTTTGTGTAGTGGTTTTAGTTTGCATATTTGAGATTTCACTAATTTTGAGATTTCTTGACCAATGCACCAAGGAGTGTGGTGGGTTCAGTGCTGGCTAATCACCAGTGCACTCACCTCTTGCTGTGAGGTAGGATTGAGAAAGGCAAAGCAGACTCAAAACTTTAAAAGGGTATAAAAAAATTATTAACAGTAACTATAAGAAAGAGTAATAAAAATCAGAACAAAACCTTCAGAACACTTCTCCTCCCCCCACAACCTTTTCCTTCTTACTGACAATGTAAAGAAACAAAACTTAAAAACCATGACAGAACTAAACAACCCCAGCTCCCTCAGCTGTTCCTTGAAAGACATATTTTCCAGACCTCTCATGAGCCTCGCTGCCCTTTGCTGGACAGGTCCTGATGTCGAGCTCAGCACCCGTCAGTGCATGTCTGCAGAGTGCTGAAATACAGCTCTGCCAGTAGTGAGGTGGAAGATGGAAGCAGTCAGAGAATTGCCTGCCAGTGAGTACAATATGTATATTGTGGTGCTACAGTTCAGGAAAGAAACAGCTAACAACCCTTTCAGTAGCACAAAAACAAGATAACATTTTGTTACAGTACATCGTGTATATCAGCAATCACAAACTCAAAGGAGCATTGTGGATCTGCAGAATGGAAACCAGCTAAAGGTATCACAATACATTTTCATTCTCAGACAGGCAATTATCTTTTCACTTTTTGGAGAAATAATGCTTTTGAATGCATCAGCAAACTGAAAATGAAACGTTTTCAATATTAGAGGGGACAAGTTCCTGGTCAAATTGGAAATGTTTGCATAATTTTTAAAATCTTAAGCTACTCCCACCCCTCTCCCCAAACACCCGCCATTCCTTTCAAGTCCAGTAGGAATTTTTTTTCCGTTAACTGCTAGAGGGCTGCTAGGGGCTACCTGCAGCAAGTCAAAGCAGGACTGCCACCAGCAATAAATTAGATAATCTCTAGCTTTGTTTTTGTTTAGGTGAATTTAGAGATGATTTGTGGCTTTGCTATTAACTACCAGATGTCTCTGTACTGTGCTGGGAATGGATTCCCACAGAGGTGGGCTCACTTCTTACAAATACAGAAAATAGCATATTCTGGTGGGTTTTACTATGCCTGCTCAGTATGGCTCAGTATAATGTTAACAGTACATGTGCACACATCAGCAGAGAAGATGAACTGTCCATTAACATATCTCACCAGATTTTAAAACTACTGGACATCAAGAATATCTGTATTTGTGGTTCCACACCACACCTGAGAACAGTGCTGTACAGAATTATCAAAGAATCTGATTAGCGTAATGAATTTTGATTCTGTCCAGATGTTGTAACACATCAGTTTGCTGAGCCAGTATTTCCTGAGTAGTATGCAGGCCCATAGTCATTCTTGGTGAAATTAGAGGAGGAAGAAAACTGTCATTGCAGAAAAATAAACTTGCATGTTGAAATGTACACTGCATGGAGAAACTGAGCTTAGTTATTTTACTCAGCAGGACCACGTGGTGATAAAGTGGGATTGCTCTGGCATTTCAGAATTGCTGTTCTGTGCTGTAACACGGTCCTCAAAATGTCAGAGCCTTGAGGAAGTGATGGACTGGTTTCTTAGCAGGAGCAAATCCCCAGAGCTACCCTGAGTGTGCTGATTTGCACCATGCAGAGATCCTGTCACAGTTTTAGACCACAAAGAAAATAATTAGGGGAATTAAGTTTATTAAATGTTAATAAAACCTTTGCTTTTGTAAAGCTTACATATTTCCTTATCTTTACTCATAAAACGGTGCATTTGTGTAGAGAATGGTTGGACTTTGCTAACCCCTTTGCACAAAACAGCACAAGCCCCTACATGGCTGTGTGTGATTATTACATTAACACATCTCTATGGTTACACCACAGAAACCTTTAAGTGTGAATGCATTTTTTCTTTTAAGTACCAAGATGTTCCTGATGGAAAAAAAATGACCTCTTCTTGGCTCCTGAGATAGAGTCAGGGATGTGATTAATGCTGACTGTATTCCACTGTTTTTCCCTGAAGACTAGCTATTAATATTTTCCAGTGATGTATGTCCTTTCACTTAACCACAAATGGGTGGTCAGCAAGGTATCTAAGCCCATATTTTGTCTTAAAAAATCACTTTCACTATACCTTCACACATATGGTCATTGACTTAATATCCATGAACTGATCCCTTCCAAAAATGCATGAATGAACACCTCATCCCATCTTACTTTTTTCCCTAGTTATCTGCTGTTTACAGCAGATCCAACAGCCTGTGAAATGGCAGGCATTTCTAGATTTGGTATATTACTGAGTTAACTCATAGTGGCAAGCTGCTGAAAAGCTTTCCTCATCTGTTACTATGTGCTCTTTGATGTACAGCCTGGTGAAGTCGGTTTGATTTGGCTTTATTTTGTGTTCTATCAGTTGTATCATTGGATTGGCCTAACAAAATAGCTGAAACTTTCAGAAGGATGCACCTCTCATTTTCTTTTAAACAAGCATATTAATAGAGAAGAAAGGTATCCGAGATCCAAAGCCATGCTTTGTTAGACAGGTGTGCACAAATAAACAGAACAACCCCCTGAAACAAATTGAACCACAACAAGAACAGAGCAGTAGAACAAGCCAAGCTACTGATGTGTGAGACAAATTAAATAAAAGGCTTGAAAGCAAAATGGATTAGTGGAAGTTTCCTCACTCTTCACTCTGTCCAGCAACTTTCAGGTTTTTCTCCAGATCCATGAATTTTTTATGGTCCTCTCTAGATTCTTAGGAAAGTCTCCTTTCTTCTACAAGCACAAACCTTTGCTTCCTGCTCCAGGCAGTTCTTGTTGTCCACCCAGATATTTCTTCGTCTGCCCACTCTGTGCTCACGATCTCTGCCACGCTGCATTTCTGCCAAGAAAGAGCACTTTCCTTCCAGTTGCTTCTCCAGCCTCTCTTTGCTGCTGCCCACTCTCACAACCTCCTTAGCTGAATATCCTGTCCTCATCCCAGACACCATCCTGCTCAACGCTGTAGGAACGTGCTATGGAAAGAAACTTCTGGCGCTGGGCGTGCTAAAAGCATGGGTTTGTACCAATTCACCTTTGCTATCTCCCCAGTGTCGTTCATTATAAGAACCTTGAGATCTTTTTAAATTTGATTGCAAGATTCACAGGAGGGGGGAAACCAACAGCTGACTAACACCCTGCACAGACAAGATCTGCTCTTTGTCAGATATCCTGGGGATGTTTTCAGAAGAGGTCAGGGAAGTAAGGGGACAATGGGGGCTGCTGTGGGGTAGGTTTTGTGTGCAAAGGGTTCTACAGCAGTGCGACCTGGAGTGTTGGCACAAGCAGTCTTGTGGCTTCAGAAGTTAATGCCTGCCAGGGCATTTTCTGTCTCAGCTTTCTCACTTTATACTTAAGCTTTTATATGAACTCCAAATTTGGATTACAAGTTCTTCAGATGCAGTGTCAAATCATTTTGTCTTATTACTGACCTTCTGTCTCGTTTCTGCTCATCAATTCCTCATTCTGTCTCCTGGTGCACAGAATTTGAAGTGTCCTTTTAGAGTCAATTTTACAATGTATATTCTTAAAAAAATTATGTTTTATAATTTACAGTTATTAACATGTGTTTTTTGACTCCTGCATTGATTGGACCTCTTGGCACTAACAGATTTGCATCAAGAGCACGCTTGCCTATGAATTAGTGTCTAGTCCTCTAATAATATCCAAAACACCTCAGTTCAGTTCTTTAGAATATTTGGTAAGACTAAGTTTGCTGTTTTCCTTCATGCAAACAAGTGATAGAATGTAGAAACCAGCAAACATGCCCCTGGGACCTGGGTGTCTGGGCTTCATCAGGGCTTCAAGCAAATCTCACAGCCAAAGCCACAAACTATCAGAGGCACAGAGCCATGTATACATGCTTCTCCCCTTCAAGAGACTCTTTTTGCTCTGAAAAGCTGGAGCACAACTGTTGTACATGTCATTTCTAAAACTGCCTCTCCACCTCTTGGTAAGTGACCATTTTGACAGAAATGTCAGTATTTGTGCCTTTTGAATAATTTTGATGAAAGAAAGGGTTAAAAAGTGTCCTCCTTTCTAAAGAGCTAACAGCATGTGGTGTCCCTCACTCAGAAAATTTTCTTGAAAGTGCCTGTCCCCCAAAGACAAATAATGAATGCTCCTGTTGCCAGGAGGCAATTGATATCTTCATGTGGAGGGCTTAATAAATTAAAGCACGGTGGTCAGCTTCCCAGAAAAATGTCACAGAAGGGCAGGTGTCAGGGAGAAACTATAGTAACACAGGAGACAGGTACAGAGAATTAGCAAATTCCAGACAAATCAATTCCTGCTGCAGTTTACCATCCTAAAATTGCATGAAAATGAAGGTGAGCTGAAAACCTAAAATGCTTTTGCAACAAATAAATAAGTAAGATTTTGGAAGACCTATATTGTTTAATGAACATGGTCTGAGTAGATGAAACCCAAAAATTAATTTAATTGTGGGTTATTTCTTTGTGTTGCAAGACTTGGGACTTATGGAAACTATCTCATTAATTTATTGGGGTATTTTTTTGCCTATGATTATTTTCTTGCAGTGTCTGCATCCTTCCAGAGTCTGCACAGAAGTGCACATGAGCCAGGAAAATTAAGGTAGTTGTAAGCAAGTTTTCATCTATGATGGTACCAATGATCATATATATCAGCCAGCTCACTCATTGATGTGAAATGGTAAAAAATAAATAAGGCTTATTTTTAACTTAGTTCACTTCAGATGGTCATATTGAATGAGTATAAATATTAGAGATGAGGATGTTTTTCCTAAATATTGCCCAGAGCAGCATATTGATTTCAAACGATGGCTCCTTACTAAAATCAGTAATTCTGCCAAACAAAATCAGAGACAGCCTCAAGGAGCAACAATGATATTTGGATTTATATGTTCAAAGAACCCTAGATTTAGGGTTTCTACCCATCTTAGTATATTTTAGAGGTATTTAAAAGCTACAACTAAAATTGAGGTGATTGGATTTAGGCCCTTTAAGATCACTGCTAAATTTTGAACTGGTTTCTTTAGAGTTTTTTGGGTTTTTTTATCTGCAAAGACCCAGCAGAGCTGATGTAATCTCTAATGGCAAAAGCAAGGCAGAGTAGTACATTCCTTCTGTTGCTTTTGGATTCGTAATGTCATCTGCTGCATCAGAAGAAACGTAAATCCTTAAATTTAGATGTCTGGAGCACAGTTTAGCTGTTCCTGTCTTACTCTGGTATTTGAAATAGTTTGCAGTGTGAGCACCCAGGACCGATGCCTACTTCCTAATGTACTCAATGCTAGAGACCTTGTGCTCTCTCTGTTAACAATCCTTTAGTGGGTTTTTTGGTGCTTGGTGAGCGGGCAAGACTGTGTGTAAGACCACAGAAAGTAGATTTGGCCAAGGTTTTTATAGAAAATGCAAATATTTTAGGGTTGTTGAGTAACATTTTATGTCACAATGAAAAAGACAAGCTATGTTTACCCTTTAGAAATAGCAGATGGTTATTGTAGGGTGTGGGGAGAAGAAACACAGAGGAACAGGTTGTTTCCAATGGGGATTTTAGCAGACGTGGAAATTAAAAATATGGGGGGATGGAGGTGAAAAAATAAGTTCTAAGGAGGCAACACAGTCATACATGGCATATTATTCTGCAGATGAATTCTTAGTTTGGTGCCATGTTCGCTCATGTTTCCTTTTGAACACCCAACCTGGACTTCCAAATAGAGGCATGAACATATGCCAGTCTTGTGTCTTCAGTGTCTTTAGATGCTAAATTGCATTCCAAAAAATTTAAACTACCTGAAGTCCCATCTTGAGAATAAACTTTCCTGGGAAAGGAGTTTTAGTGATAGCTACAGGGCCATTCTGTGGTGATAGTGGGGAGTGACTGACTTGTTGGCAAAAGAGGAAGGGTTGAGACACGAGGAAATGTCTTAAGGTACCATTCATTAGAGGAAATATGGGAAATTTTGAAATTCCTGTTCAGCGGCTTAGACCTACCATGTAAACATTAGGAAAATTCCATTAATACACTCAAGTTCTCTATGAATAGCTTGATTCCTACCTCGTGAAGTTGTCAAGTTTCCAGATCCCAAGCCACTTATCTCCACTAGAAACAGGGCTTCCTTGTTCTGCTTTCTCATAACGGAGCAGATGCCAGTTTGGGTCGCTGCTGGGGCAAGAAAGCTCTCAGGGAGTCCAAATCTGGTGCAGGCACAGCCCTAATGGCTACAAGGTGTGCTACAGCATACAGGAAACAGGGCCCACTTCACCTGCTCACTCAGGCGTTAATTCTCTTCAATGGGAAATTAAAAGAATAAGACCTGTGTGAACAGGGGAATGCAAGTTGAAATGGGGTTGACCCACTTTCTTTCTTTCTTTTCTTATGCGGCACCTCCTAAATCATGCCAGGGAAGATGGATTATACTTTCAGTCATGAGATAAACCTGTAAACTAGTTCTTGTCTGCAGCACTTGTGTATTATAGATCTTGTGTCTCTTGAAAGATGAATAATTACAGTCCCTGGGGAGACCCTCTTTCAAAAATGCAGTCATCATGGATTCTGCAGTATGGGATAGCTGTATGGACAATGATGATAAAATAAACAACCTTCTTGTCCCCAACAGGCACGAAAGTGAAATGGGAAGCGAAGACAGCTCTCATTAGATTAATGAGCAAGGCTTCCAATTTCTGGATGATTTTCTGTTTCCTTTGCTTTGATGAAATAAATACTACTTGATAAGGACAACCAAGTACCATCAAATCAAACTGTTTCATTAACCAATTGCATACATCCTGATTTAAAGCAGACTTCTCCCAAAACAATGTCCTGTGGATAGAATGGATCCTTTAGAATAAATTGACTGGACTTTCTTCACCTCTTTTCCTGTTTGGCAATCTGTCTTCATTGAAAACTTGGTGAATCAGATAACAAAACCTAATGAGTTGTGCATCATAAATCTGTAATGTATATCATGGATGAATTCTTCCATGTGCATGTGACATTTACACTATATTTAGAATGTTGGGCCTACTCATTATCCAAGTGCTACAAGAAAAAGAGTTTATAAGAATTCTCTTTGAGCATGTGCTCTGAAATAACATACAGAGGTGCTAAATAGGGTCTCTTTGCAGGAACCTTTTTGAAGTGTATATTGTAAAGAACATAGTGCAGAAGACACAGCTATTGTTATGAAGCAAATGAGCTTTCCAAGTTGAGGCATCTTCTGGGGTAGAAGGAGAGTTCATTGTTACCATGCATGCAAAAATCACTAAGTGATACTTCTCTGTCTGCCTCTGTTTGGTGCCACTGAACCAGGTAGTTATCATAGCTGGTAAAGCTGTACTCTTGCTTTGCTACCCTTCATGGTACTAAAACACATAGTGGTCACAGAGACCCAGCTACCCTACCACCAAGAGATGCAGAGTACAGTCAAGCTTAAATTGCCTTTGCCTATCAACAGTATTTGCCATCATGCTCCATTTTACAAAGAATCAGACATGGCTTCATCAATGCATTGGCCTAGGATTGATCTGGGTAGAACAAAAGAGACAGGATTGAATAACTATGCAAGTCAAGATGACCTTTCCAGGAAGGTGACAACAGCTGCATAGAGACACAGAGCTTGAAATCTTTGCACACATGCAAGGAAAGCTCACCATTTTGCCTCTGGCATTTGGGCTCAAAGTAGGAAAAGGACCAGAGATGTCTTCAGCTACCTCATTAAGTGAAAGCACAGCTACTCTCTCAGGAATAGGGTAAGGTGTTTGTCACTCTCCAGCTTAAATGACATATTTCAAAGCCACCGTTGTTAGCTTCCAACAATGCCTCAACCTTGAACAGAGTTTCTGTGCAGAAAAACTAGAAACAATAAAGCATCTTATAGCTCTAGGAAGACAAATGATTATCAGCATTTACAGAGATTTGTGCTCCTGCACAATAGGGTGCAATTGAGGACATACATGTATATTTTTTTACTGCTTGTATTATTGCTACCACCAGTACTTTTGTTGTTATTGTGATGAAAGCCAACACAAAAGGCCTGTGAATATGCTTCTTGATATACAATGTCTTGTCTCTCCAGAATGACAACGATTATACAGAAATGGAAGGGAAAACAGCACAATGAAGTAAAGTCCCAGCATTTAAGCTCCATCAGTCCTTAAGCAGTGACTCTGGGGCCAATCCAAGGAAACAGGATGTATTGATTAGACATGGGACATATACCTGCTAAAGCTTCAGACACAGAACCAAATAAGGTCTTGTCCAATTTTTATCATGTTACACAATACAAAATTGCCTGAACAAGCACTAATAGACTATATTTGAACTGATCATTGCACCCTCTTTATCTACACCCGCATTTAAAATTCATATCAATATCACTTTAGGTCAGAATCAATAGCAAAACTCCAAGTTCTTTCAGCTTGTCCTAGTATAGAGACTAGCTGTAAAAAAATCTAAACCTTTTCATTATTTCTCTTGGGTCACAAAATCCTGGTTTAAGACAATTAGAACCCTAATGTTGTCTCAAGTGCCAGCATCGGCTTGAGGTGGTGATGGTTTTTCTCCCAGTGTCTCTGGCCATGGTACATTTCCTGGTGGTAAGCTGTCCCATATTGTTTTAGAAAATAGCATTTAACCATTCAATATTTTGCTTGTCGACATTGTGTCATGAAGCAGTGTTCTGTCAAGCAGTTTGAAAAGGGCAATAGCTTGCAGAGTGCAGACAAAAAAACCACCAACAAACAAATAAAAGATTAATTTGAAGGGAAAAAAAAAGATGTGCAAAATCCCCAAAATTCTGGAAATTTTGGCTTGTTTCTCATGGTGACTCATAAAAGAAGTCCAAGAATGGACAAGTTCAGAACCTGAGAGGATACTGCATAGTTGCTCTAGAAGAAGACTTACCTAAATATGTGCAGCCTTCTGTAGTCCAAGTCAAGAGTGAAGACACCTCCATTCCACTCTGCTTCCCGCAGCCTCTCCGTGTTCCCAGGGTGGGGATCCCACAGGACAAGTGACCTTCAGCTGGCATCAGGTGGAGAGAAGGGAGAAAAAGTGTCAAGAAATAGTGGGCTAGCATGCAGCCATCTTTTTACATGTTTGAGGGGCATTTCTGCTACAGTGGGAGTGATGACATTAAGTAAAGAAAGGAAAAAGGATTGTGTAAGATTTCCCTGTGGTGTGTGTGAGACAGGAGAAATGGCTTCAAAAATTCCTGTGAGCTGAGAAACCATGTCCAGTTCTCATTATTATGGTGACTCTTCCAAGAGCTGAAATACAAAAGCTGCTGGCAGAGCTGTGGGAGTGAGCCAGAGTGGCCATCAGAGAAGAGAGCAACAGAAGGAAAGAGGGAGCAGGTAATAGAAATAGGTCACTCCATCAGATCAGATCAGTCTAAATCAGGCCTCACACCTTGTCAGAAGTTAATAGTCTCAGACTGAGAGGGAAGGTTACAGTGTGATGGGAAAAGCTACCCACCTGCCTCCTCCAGAAGACTGCAATTTGTTTGAGCTGTAGATATATTTTACCAATTATTTATTGCAACTCTACCTTGTCAGAGTGTTGGGGTTTTATCTCCCTTAAGTGAGAATATTGCTTTTCAGCAATTTGATCCCTGTTTGCAATGGATTAAGTTCTTCAAGCATGACAAAGTGCACTATGGCTTTCCTAGATTTTCTGAGGTGCACTTACCTAAAATTTGCACTTTGTGTCTGTAGCTGCCAATTGAGTCTTGGTAGGGGGGATATACACCCCTAGTTTTAGAGGCTACCAGCTTTGCATGCACTCATCTGTTATTATTGGGAAATTTTGCCCTAAGGTTTATCAAACTTGAGAAGAATTGTAACCATTCATGAGCCAGGAACTACTATTGCCCTTCTCTACATATCCTGGGTTGACCAGGTGACAATGGATTAGGCCAGTGAAGGTAGTCTCACCAGGGCCATTCCTCCACTGACCATGTCCAAAAGAAGTGGCTCAATCTTTTTCTTCCAGCAAACTCTCAAGGTCATAGTCCAGCGTCCCTAGCAAAAATGATGTTCTGTCCTAAGTATTCAGTTCCTAGATTTCTCTTATGGCTGACTGCCTTCCTTGCTTAGTAGGATGCAGTAGGGGAGGGTGGTGCCTGGGCCTTGCAAGGAAGACTCTGACTTCAGTCAGTCACAGCACTTCTGTGTCAGCCATGGTGGTCTTACAGTCTCAGCCCACCCCTTTAATTTTCAATATTTTTTGAGACCTCATATTTAAGGAAACAGGAAGAGGTGGAATATCTATGTGGTTATACCTGCTTTATCAATATATCAAATATCATCCTGTCAGATGTAACATACCCTGCAATATAGGTGATTAATTGTTATATAAAGTGATGGAGAGAGAGGAAAAGAGGGGGAGAAAGGCTGCTAGTACTAAACTTTTGGATTCAGGAATTTTCAGGATGAGGACAAGAGGGGAAGGGAAGGGAAGGGAAGGGAAGGGAAGGGAAGGGAAGGGAAGGGAAGGGAAGGGAAGGGAAGGGAAGGGAAGGGAAGGGAAATGTCCCCAGGAAGGGATATTCTCGCATTTCTGTGTTCAGCTGTTCAGGGAAGGATCTTTCATTTGGCTTTACTCTGTTTTCATCAAGATACTGGTTTCTGTTCTTGATGTAACTGCTGTTGAATTCCATCCTACCCTGCAGGCGTTGCCTTCATCTCTGAAGCAGGCATGCCTGAGCCCATCTGGGTGTGGGAGGACACTAGCCTCCTAACATATTTTACCAAAATCAGGTGCTGACCTGTAAAAATAAAACAGAATCCCAGATACTACATTTTCATGCATGACCTTTGCCTTATCGCGCTGCTCCTCCTTGCCCCTCCTATTCTGGTATGCAAGGTAGGGAGGTGCTTGTACAGGCTCTAATATTTTAAAATGCATTCAGAAATACTGTATAGCAATAGAAGAAGGTACATATGCTTTTGTGTGTGTGTGTGTGTGTGTGTGTGTGCACCCATCACCCTTGCCTACCAGATTAAATATACATGAGGATCACTCAAGTGTTTATCTGTTCTTTCCACTGGCTGAGCCTGCAAAAATGCTCTTATTGGGTAGAGTTGTGTGCTTTGGAGGTAGAGGACATAAATGTTTTGACTGCATCCTGCATGCATATATTCATCCCGAGTATAGTTACACCAATTATTTTACCATCAGAACTCGCTCACCTGAAGAGTTCTCTTATTTGTATTAGCATCTAGTATGGGGAATGAATTTTCTTTGACTCTATTTTGATGCAGTCCACTAAAGGAAGAGGTTAGGGTGGTAAACATGGCACCAACTATACATGTGCTCAGGTCTGCAGAAAGATGTGCAGGGAAACGAGTGAATAACACCACCCCAGGGAACTGCAGGGAGCATTAATTCATGTGCTCTTCTGCTGGCTGCTGCTGATCGTATCCCCAGTGGAAATACTCCAGGTCACTGAAGAGGTGAGCCCTTATCGCTTCCCCAGAGCACGGCAGTCGCTTTGAACCCTCCTGCTCCAGATGGGACAAGTCAGAAAAGTCTTGGAAGGGATGTAACTGTCAGGAGCACCAACCTGGTGGCAGCTGACTTATTGCAGGAAAATGGAGTACAAGCCTTGCAATGAGCCCAGTAAAAGCCAAAGGGGAGCATCATTAAAAGGTGCATTGTTACAGACACTTTACAGAGTGGTGCTCCCTGGAGGGGAGAAGAGCCCTGACCATAGCTCTCTCTTTCTTGCCTAAGATGGATTGGCAAGGAAATGAAGTCTATAAAAAGTTAGAGCCAAGATTAATACCAAAAGTACAGTTAGTAACTTCACAGAGCATATCCACAAGATAATTTATGACAGCAAAGGAAGGAAGGGTATGTACCGTGGTGTTTGTGTAAAAGAAGGGCAGCTCTGCAAAACAGGCTTATAAATACAAAAAATGAAAAATGTGGATATTTTTACATTTCCATAGTTGAGGACATTTGAAGTCACAACTAATTCTTAATTTTTTTTTACAGAAACAGCACTTTCCATTAACTCTTCACATGGGTTGGTTGCCCCTACAAGGAGATTTTTTGGACCTTTTTTTTTAGTTGCTTCTCTAGGAATAGAATAATTCACACCTCAGTGGCATCAGCTTGTTGTTTGATATGTGTAAGCAACTGGGAGCCAAAAATGGACCTATGTCACTTTGATTTTTCTCTTGGGCAGTTGAGAGACCAACTGGCACCAAGCCAGGGTGCAAAATCATTCACAGACCAGGGCATTTAGAGATAGAAGGTTTATATATTGGCAAAATTGCTGATCACTTCTTCACTCTTCAATGCCTGCTTTACCTTTGATGGCAGTGGGCAAACCTGAAACATCCTTGGAAATAAGAGGCACTATGTGGGTTGATTCAGCCCTCTAGGTTTGCTTGAAACAAGCCTAGTGGATTTCTCTCAGTGTCCCAGGAGTATTTAAGTCCACCTTCCCTGGGGACCAGAACAA